>CM029277.1:33201178-33221601 GCA_016920895.1 Vaccinium myrtillus
TTTTCCTTTATGGAAGAGGATTTGTGACAACCGTACTCTTATCAAGGCAAAGGTCTACCAGTGGAGCAATGGAGAGGAGCTTGAGAGAATCCTAATCCAACTTATTGACGCAGGCTCCATCTAAGGCAACTTTGAAACTTCTTGTTTACTTTGTCACTGCAATTAACGTTCCGGTACATGTATTCAATGTGAAATGGAGTAAATGTTATTTTGGTCATTGTAAAATGACTTTGTTGATGGTATTTTTCCACTGCATGCATCAATCCTTGAAAAGAATATTTCAGGGTTAGCATTGTAACTCTGGAAAGACTAGTTTTATTCCATTAGACACTTTAGGTACCTGTACGATTCAGAAAAGATTGCGAGTTTCTTTTTCAAGAGAGAGAGAGAGAATTAGGGGTTCCCTTTGATTTTTGACTGGCAAACTGAAACTCAAGGGGCGGCCCAAGCCTAAGGCCATTAATTATGTCGTCTGTGTGTGGATTGGGATATATACCTATTTGTTTAAATTTTTGAATTTCCATTGATTAGCGTAAAAGATTAAAGTGGAGAGACTTGAGAGCAATGCATTTTACCTTGTCAGTCAATTAATAGCTCTTTTAACCTTCTGTGTTGCCCTAGCAGTCAATCAGAAGGTGCTATAGTGGTATAGAGTGGGGCTAGGAGGTATTGTACAAGAGAAGGAGAATACAACAACGAACATGCTGAACTCTGTCAAAAAATAATATTTTTTTCCTAGTACAAGTATTGTTGATAGATTATTATTGACAAAACGAATTTGCAGAAAGAAATTTTTCTAAAATTAAAATAAACCATTAAATAAAAAACCTACATGCTAAGATTGCCTATTTCTAAATTCAGTGAATTGGTCACATCACTCAAAATAACTTGATTTGTAATTTTTGCAATAAAAAACCAGAAAATTGTTTTTCAATAGCTAAAGACCTTGTGTTAATCATTCGCTAATTAGAAGGTTTTGGGTGCAAGGTGTGATAAAGGGTAACAAAGTAGAAGAGTTTTTTGGTTTTCTTTTCGGACAGTGCTACTCGTACAGAACATTTCGCACAGAAAATGCACCGAGCTCCTTCGGGAACCCACTTTTGGGTCCCACACGAGTGATCCGAACCGTTCATTGTTCTTAAAACATTTTTCCAAGGGGAAATTTTGGTTGGAACGGTGGGACTTTGGTTGGAGCACTTCCAACCGTCCGATTGAGCTGAAATTTGGTGGGGCCCCTCGGAAAAACGTTTTAAGAATAATGAACGGTTTGGATCACTCGTGTGGGACCCAAAAGTGGGTCCCCGAATGCGATCGGTACGTTTTCTGTACCACTACTTCTGTACCCGTATCTTTATCCTTTCTTTTCTGATTGAGAATTAAAGGTACAAAGCCAAGCTCTATTTACAGAGCATTTCCACCGACCTACTTGTCCTCTAGAAATCTCTTAATTTTGCACATATGCAAATAACAAAAATCTTCCTAATGTCATCATTACATTCCACACACTATTTTTTAAACATGACTAGCATATAATTAGTGGCAATAGTTACAGACTCTCTCCTCCGTCCATTGTGCCTCCTATTTTTACTTTGACAAAAAAGAATAATATTTGCCTTTTCCTTTTTAGAAAGTAGATGCTTTGCTTTTTCTTGGTTTGAGTTTGTGTGGTATTCACTATTCACGATTTGCGGTGGCTAGTCAAAAAAGAGTGTGCCAATCGGAGTATCCAAGTGGGGATGGCTTGTTCTCACGAACAGTAGCTATGGTTCGAACCGGACATTCTACAGCGGGTCGGGAGCTCCTATGATCACGCCCAAGAGGGGTTTCTACTCCGGTCGCCCCCTCCCACCCTTTTTGCTGTTAAAAAAAAAATAAAAAATGGGAGTATCCAAGTGGAGCCTTTCTACACCATTGTAACTCATCAAAATATTGTAGGGCTCAAGGGTTTGATTCTTCACGATCGGCTTTTGACTTGTGAATTCAATGCACATTCCAAGACTCTCTCCGTTGTTCTCATTGAACTCTGCGAGACATTTGTCATTCCAGGGATCTGGTAATTTGGCAAAAATAAAGTCTCAGGAAATCTTTGTTCGTTATATCGTTAATCTTTATAGATATAGAACAGTCTCCTGAAAGCTCTATACTACTCTATTTGAGACATTTTACAAATCTCAATTTTATGGAGCATCTTCCAGGTTTTTCCTTTCTTTTCGTCCTCAACATCTGGTACTTTGGAGCAGGGACGGAGCCAGAATTTTAGCGTAGGGGGGACGGATATACAAAATAAAAATAATTAAAAAATATTTATGAAAATGGCCAATCCAAAAAAAAGTTAGAAGTAAAACTAAAATTAACTAAGAGAATAAAAAAGCACTTATAAAAACATTTATGGTGCGTAAAAAATTTGACCTTCGGCTCTAGAACCACTAAAGGTATAACTAAATTTGAATGCTAGTAGTATAAGAGTTCTATTTTATCGAAAATTAATCCAAAAAAAAAAATAAGACAAAAGATTAATTGGCCAAAAATGACTCCAAGGGATTTGAACTCTGTCCATTCAGCTTTTAAAAGTGTGCACAAACCAACTACGATAGCGCAACCCAGGGAGTTGCCCAAAGTCTGGAGGCTTGCTGGGCTTACTCTTGGGTCGGCCCTGAGTCCATGCATCATGCATGCAAGCTGATGTGAGAATTGGGAAGATCTGTTACTAGGTAAGCTTTTTCCGTTTGTAAAGTAACAGCGAGGATGAAATCAATTTAAATCAAAATTGTAGAGATGCAAATGAAAATTTTAAATCTGTAAGGACCAAAATGAAACATGAAACTTTTATAAGGACAAAAAATGGAGATGAGCCAAGAACTAAACATAAAATTTAGTCAAAGGCCCCTTTGCCCTGTCATGGCGATTGGAGTTGATAACGTCGAAACTTGAAACCCTTTTAGAAAGGGTTCTGATAGGTGCGTAAATGTTTACATTAGCGCCTCCTAATTTATTATTGTTATGTTCTTTTATATTATTACTTTGAGTTTAATTTATTTTATTTCGCGCGTTGTAGATATTTAGAGCCTATGGATTCAAAAAGCACAAAAAGGAGCATCGAAATTAACTAAATTCCAAATTTCTCATGGAGAATTAAGGGCCATTCAATGAAAAGGAATTCGGTGCAGGAAAGCAGTGGGGTAAAAGTGATGTCGGCTGGGGGCTTTAAATCAATATGCATGACATAAGGGAGAAAAAAGTGAGCGAGGGAGAGAACACGCAGAGGGACTGGACACTACGGAACAGAGGAAAACATAGAGATTGCGGCTTGGGTTTTGGCAGTTCTTATATGGTCGGCTAAATCTTCATCTACGGTGAAGATGAAGCCTCGCTCCAAAAGTAACGTTATATTTTTCATAAACTAGGATTTTGATCCAAAATAGATTATGTGTTCAAAACACTTTTCAATTAATGAAAGCGTTTTCTTCTTTCTTCGGTCATTTATTTGTATCTGTGATTTCAAATACTAGTTCATATAATGGTTTTAATATTGTGCTTGAAGTTCTGAGATAGATTATTCTCGTAAGACGGATCGTGTCATTGGGTGGCGTGGCACCATGCCAGTAAGATGGTCCATGCTGACTAATCCTCACGAATATCAATAGGGATTCCAAGGCTTAGGGATAGCTAGTTATCGATTCGAATAGGGATTCGGTTTATGTGAATGCATGGTTATGCGGTAGGGGTGGATTCCAAACCCTAGACTTTTTCTCTCACCGTCTTCATCTCGTTTCATATCAATTTTCTTTATTTAATTAGCTTTCCAAAATCAAACCACAATCAATTGTTCCTTTAAATCTAATTTAAAGGTTAATCGAAATTGTCGCAACTTAGCCTAACTGTTCCCGCGAATCGACACTCAAACTTAGCCACTATTCTCTGGAGTTTTGACTTGGCATGACACGGTTAGGTTCACAGGTAAACAATTGTCAAACCAAAATACTCCCTGAACAAACATACTCTCTCCTCCGTCCGTATTTATTCGTCCCTTTTGGAAATTGCAATAATTTATGGGGATAGCGTAATTGCACATTGAAAAGTATGAATTTCTCCTTTTACCGTTCAATTATGATTTATGGGACTACATGAGCCGGTAATTTAAATTTTAGAAAATGTGTTAAAAAATAGTAATTAGCATACACTAGTCTTTTGATTTTTGACTTTTGAGGACAATCTTTATGGAACATGACTACTATAATTTATGGACTAACAAGTGGACGGAGGGAGTATATCAGTATAAGGGGGTGTTCCACTAACTCAGTTTTTTGAAAAAATTGATTTTTCAAGGTTTTTTATGTGATGTGTTTTTAGAAAATAACCTATCTCGATGTTTGGAAAAAATAATTTTTTGTCAGTGAAACACCCCCTAAGTTCTACTACACAAAAGACCCCAATAAGAATAGGGTCCGTTTTTTGGAAAGACATAGTAAAGAGGTCTTTACTTCAATAAAGACATCAACTTTTTCCTTAATGCCAAAAGGACAAATCACCTACACCTTCCAAAACCTAATGAAAATGCCTAAAGCTAAACCACGTGGTACCCTATGAAAGTGCCTAAACCACTAAAACCCTATAATTGAAAAGTGCACCCTAAACCTAAACCCTAGGGTACCCTATGAAAGTGCCTAAAATACTAGGGTACCCTATGAAAGTGCTTAAACAGCTAAAACCCTATAATGGAAAGTGCACCCTTAGGGCATCTCTACTGCACTACCTAAAATCACTACCTAAAGTGCCCTAACTAGTTAGCTAAGAAAAACCTCAAAAAATGGTCTCTAGTGCACAAAACTTGGCTCCCTAAAATCCTAGGTGACACCCCTCACTACTTAAAGTGCCCCAAGTGACTACCTAAATTTGGGGAGGGACTTAAGTAGAGAGAAAGAGGAGAGAGATAGAGAGAAAGACGAGAGAGAAAGTTGCTTGCATTTATAACATTGAATCTGCCATTGTTTTTTTGGTTATGAGGCCCACTTAAATGAGTCCCACATACACTTTAGGGAGTATTTTTAGGGAGCCCCATTAAAGTGAATTTCTTCTTAGCTAGCTAACTAAGTTCTTAGCAAACAAAATTGGGTCCCACATGTGCTTAGGTGTACACTTTAGGGAGCATTTTTTAGGTAGTGCACTAGAGATGGCCTTAGTGCCAAAACCCAAAATGCCTAAACCCACTATACCCTACCCCAAAGAGCCTAAACCCCCTAAAACCCACTATACCCTACCCCAAAGGGTCACAGTAATGTCGCTTTCAATGCTGTAGCTTTCGGTTTGAAAATTCGTCCACATGGTGCGCGTGAGTGTGAGTTTCATTAAGGGTATTTTTGTCTAGTATTGTCCTTGAGCTCTCAAAATTTTTTTGTCAATGTATTGGAAGCATTAAAATAAGTTAAGCTGGACTAAACACTATTTAAAGCCCCAAATTTGTCCTTTAAACCAATTTTCTGATAAGAGTATTATGCTTATCAAAGTTTTTCTTGAACGGAAGACCCAAATCAGAGTACTTTTCGGAAAGAGTCAAGAAAATGAAGCGATCTGAATTTTTCGCGAACCGCCTAAAGTTCTAACTAAAAAGATGAAATGATTTTTCATTATTTCAATTGAAGTAATGAGCCTCCCAATATTGGGAGGCTCATTACTTCAATTAGTCCCCATGTTCCTCGAATGGATCTCTTAGTTGTTGAGAAGGTTGCCCAAAAGCGGTATATACGGCGTACCCAGTAAAACTTACAAGGAAACCAGATATAAAGATGGCGACTAAGGTTGCTGTTTCCATTATTAGATTAGAAAATTTCAAGACAATGGATCCAATGGACCTAGGATAAGACCCTAATCAGAGTACTTTAATCAAAATTCTTCAAAGAGTCAAAAAAAAAAAAGCGAGCCGACTCATTTACAGTAACAAAACTAAACACACGAATCAGTTCTCTGCATAACAAGGATCTTCCACACCGTCCAATTCATCCTATAAGTACTCTGGAATCTTAAAAAAAAGAAAAAAATAGTAGAGTATGAGACGAAACCTGGGGGTGCTGTGCATCGCCATGCACAACACCGTCTTTGTGCTTCCCGTGGCGCCCCCTTTCACCGCCAAAGATTTTTGACGATCGGAGACGTTCACCGTGTAGACCTCGTCGAATACTACAAGTGTACCAAAAATCAACTTGATCAGATATCTTTTAGTGACTCATCGGAACACAAATAACATGAAAAAAGTGGTTTTTATCCAGTGTTTGTGTCCATTTGTGTTCCATTTGTTTTCAAAGTATTTGTGTTCCGATAACCTACTTAAAGATATCCGATCAAGTTAAGTTCTTGCATACTTGTAGTACTCGACGAGGTCTACGCGGTGAACGTCTCCGATCACCAAAAAAATGCCGGCGCGGCGGCGCCACGGGACTGCACAGCACGGTGCTGTGCATGGGATGCACAGCACCCCCCCTCAATCCATGAAAATTGAACAGCTAGGTTAGGTGAGTTTATAAAAAATTTCAATTGAAAGCCCCTCTCTCCCTCTCTCTCTCTCTCAATTGAAAGCCTCCCTCTGATTTCTACCTTCAGATTCACTTCCGATTCCAATAGATTGGAAATGGTGAATATTAGCTATCCAATTTCTCTCTTATATACTCCCAAAGGGAAAAGTCCCAAAAAGAAAATTTCAGGACTCACCAGACGAAGAAGGTAGCAAAACCCATCAGAGATACAGATCCATTTCGTTTGCTATGCAGATGGAGAAGGCCAAAAGAGAGAGGAAGATAGATTTGATGGGAAGAAGCTCTACTGATCACTAGACTCAACCAGAGAGTGCAAAACCCATTAGATACACAGATCCATTTTGTTTTTTTTTTTTTTTCTGTGTTTTTTTGTTTGATTTTTGATTATTTACAAATTAAACCGGGTTGTGGGTTTTTGGATTGGGTTGTTATCTTGAACCAATATTAGAATGGTTTGGGCTGAAAATTTTAGGGTGGGCTAAAACTTGTTGGGTCTAAATTTTACATATAATTTTTTTTTTTTTTTTTGGGTTTTTTGCATGCCCACCTGGGCTGCAGCCCACCTTAGTCCAGGCATAGCTCCGCCCTTGCGTCCGGTGGTGCGAATACCTGTCGGTGGCTGTCCGACAGTATCCCTAGCGAAGATCGTTCACTGTCGACCCTGTCTTTGGAAATTGTGAGGAGCCCGACTCGAATGAAAATGAGGACAACGCCAAGGGGGTGAGGTACTGTACTGGGATGCCTCCCGATCTCCACGTGCCTCCACCAGTCGAACTCTGGAATCGGAAACACTTTCGCATCAGTTTTTCGACGACTTCATGGCTACCTTTTTAATGTGAAGTGTGAAGAGAGATAAGTGAAGAAGAAAAAGAAGAAGAAGATGTTGTTGGCTGAGAGACCCCGTCCCGAGTTTACCTTGGAGCCAAATATCGGCGAGGATCTTTTTAGCGGCTGCGCCGGCGTTAGGGGCCCCGTAGATCATCTGTTGTTGGCTGCCTCCGCATTCTCACCTTGTAACCTCCGGCGTAACTCGGCTGATTTCATCGAGACCGCTCACTTTCTAAGGTCTTGCTTCCTCTGCATGCACCGTTTGCACCCTAGAGGTGTCATTTACATGTACAGGTGTGTCTCTCTCCCCCCCCCCCTTCCCTCTCTGATTAAAAAAAAAGAAGAAAACTTTGTCATAATTTATAAATAGTGGAGTATTTCATTTTCGGATTTACGTCATGTTTTTTTCCGCCCCCCTAAAAAAGAAGGTTAAAGAAATCAATATGGGTTTTTCAACTTCTTTAAAAAGTTTGTAAATAAAACACGAAAATCAGGAAAGGAGAAGGAAAATGAAGGAATCAAAACAGCAAACGGAGACCTTTCATATAATTTTTATGGTTGAATTTTTTTGGTCATAAATAAAGAAAAGTTTAAAGACTCGTTCCTCTTGTGGCTAGAATTAGACCAGCTTTAAATTTCTACTATTATATCTCTAATAAGGTTTTAAATAGCGGTATCGGAATACATAACCATACGGTCAAATATCGGCTCTATCGGTCAATATTAGTATCGGTCTCTTGAAAAATCGATATGTAACGGCTTATATTTAAATCCTTGATCTCTGATACTTTTTTCTCCCGAGGGTAGCATTTAATGGTAAAAAGATGAATCTAACGATTAAAACCAAAAGTGAGTAATATCTCTAGTTTAATTAGCACTAATTTTGCCTGTTTGAATTTTTTGCAGAGGCGATAGAGCTTTCTGCAGTGAAAAGTGTAGAAAAGAACAGATGATCCAAGACGAGTGCTGCTTCGCATCCAAGAAAGACGCCCCACTGGCAGCCTCCGAAGGCTGCTCCGCCAAAGGGGTGACCGTCGCCCAGAAGGGAAGGGGAAGTCGGGAGTCCATGCCGAAAAGTCATATATCATACTCGCTCGACGAAGTCTGCGAGGAGATTCCCTGCGTGAACAGCGTCTTTGCAAGTTGCAAGGAGCCCGACTGCAAGGAAAATGAGGACAACGGCAAGGCAGTGAAGTACTGTGGGAATTGCAAACAGAGTCCGAATCCGAGTAGTACCCTCGAATCGTCGAGTCGAGACGGGTTTAAGGAGTTGGGAATGGAACCGGAAAATAAGAGCATAATTTCTGACTTCTTGTCATTTGTGGGGATGAAGGAGTCTTGCAAGAGCAAAGGCAAGTCTTGGAACAGGTTTTACTTCTTGTACGATCCTAGTGGTACCGAGAAACGGAGGAGCTTAATAACTGCTATGGCTAATTATCTTGAATTCTACATCTATAATTTGGATCTTACGAGTTTGTCCTCCTTGTCGGACTTGACGAATAAGCTGGCTTCTATCGTGAATCGCTCCTTGATTTTGATTCAAGATTTTGATCACTGTGCTGGGATGCTTTCCGATCTCAACGCTACTGAGGTTAGCTATGTATTTGTTTCTCAAGAGTGACAATTTCGGTTAAATCGACACGAACACGACAAGAAGCTAGAAGGTTTGGATAGACAATTTTTTGACACAAACACGAATATAACATGACCCGCCAACGGAATAATTAAACAGGACGAAAGAACGAAATGATAGGACTCAGGCACGACACGATGCCAGCTATGACAACCCATAGGTTTCCTTACCCATTAGTATTCATTCTTTTAAATATTGGAATCAGTACAAGATTAATTTTCATTGTCAACTTATATAGGAAAATATTAATATAATTATGAAAAAATAATAATACAACCCCATTACAAAATTATTTCCCAATATCAAAATCAACTATTCCCTTCGTTCCAAATTGCTGGTTACGTTTCCTTATTTAGAACCTCTAAAAAATTGTCTATATCTTATAATTTATAATAGTTTTTATATTCAATATAGATCTTGTTTGATAGCTCTCAATTAGTTTCATTAAACAAAATTTTTAAAATTATAAAAAATATTATAAATTGTGAGTTATAGACAATTGTTTGAGCGACACGGCTACCCAAAAGTAACGATTATTTTGGAACGGATGGAGTAAATGTGTAATTTCCTATTCATTGTGTTTTCATTTTAAAAAGTCAAAGATTAATTAAATTCATTTAGACTAGTGTCCTAATTATTTTACGAGCAAAACTTCTTCTAAATACTCCCTGCGTCTTTTTTTTAAGTATCCACTTTTGGCAACATACTCCCTCAGCCCCAATTTACTTGCCCCTTTGGGACAATGATGGGACATTCAATTGGGTTTGACTTTCTCCATTTACCTCTATGGGGGACAATGATGAGACATTTAATTGGGTTTGACTTTCTCCATTTACCCCGATTTAATGCTTGGTTGATATGACACTTAAGTGTTAAAAAAGGGTAAAAGACTAATGTTAAATTTTTATGTTGACTTTTGAATGTTTTGGAACATCGAAAAAAGGAAAGAATGATCAACAATTTAGGACGGAGTGAGTATTTTTTTTTGGACGTAAAAAATGTATTTTCATATGATTTATTATTTGGTTTACAGAACATACACAAATTAATTATATAGGGAATTTTTTTTTTGAAATTTGAAAATGCACGTTTTCTTATGATTAACAATTAAAAAGGGACGGAATATATCGACCCTAGGGCAAAAAATCTTCACACTGTCCTATAATTTGGATGCTCCTCCCTAAGCCTTCCACCTTGGCATGTTTAGATTTTTATTGAGACTTATTCTATACTTGTTGGGTCCTTTTTTTTTTCTTTTTCTTCTTCTTCTTCTTCTTTTTTATGGTTTTTATCAGTTATCATGTGATTGTGGTGGTATTAAAATGTCATCCTTTTTGTTATTAGATTAAATAAGCTGTTCATGCGCAACATTGCTAGGTGCATAATTTTATGTGCATATTAAAAAATAATTAAGGTTCCTAATAGTACTGTGAATCCGAACATAACACAGTTTTAAGCAGGTGGAGTTAGTGTCAATGTATTTGTCACATTTATATTAACATGTGTTTTGACACAAAACTCAAAATGACACTACATGTGTTCTCACTTTTATTCCTCAATATTCATTTTCGAGGCCATGTTTGGAACCCAGGGTGAGTTTGGACTTAGAGCAAGGAACAGAAATAAATTTCCTTAAATTTAAAAACAAGTTTAATTTTCTCTCCAATTTCTTCTTAAGTTTCAAAGAGAGCCTTAAGGTTTGTTTGGAACTTGTGGAAAAGAAGAGAAAAAGAAACGAAAGTTAAAAAATCATAGAGAACTTCCAGATGAGTAGACACTGACAACTCCTAGAGTAGAGTGGTCCACCAATTCATGGAAAGAATTTCATGTCCAGGTTACTCAAGATTTTGTAGAAATTATTGCATGGAGCAATGCAATCGATTTGGAGGAAACTTTGTTTCCACTGGCAGTGGCAATAAGTTAAACTCTTGTTACAAAGGAAGGAATGGAGGAGTTGCCAAAAGAATTAAAATTACACTGTGAAGAGCCAAGCAGATCACATTAGGCCTTCGGAGTGGCTAAATTCAGATGAATTTGTGACCACCGTACTGTAAGCATAAAACAACGAACACGATATATTTGTTAGGTTTATCAAGCCTAAATAGTAATGGCGAGATATCTTTTGAGCACTACACATTTACGGTAAATTGTTGATGTATACTCCAGCATTTATCAGATGTTAGCGACCTTAGCAGCCGTTGTTCTAGTCAATATAGTGTTGGTGTAATTCTTCCAAGCATGGTACTATAATTCAACTGCGTAAATGGTGTGCTAAATTCCTCTGATTTAAGGGGCATTCGGCTGCAAGTCTTATATATCTTCCGCATTAGCTCCTCTCAACAAAAATAATGACCCATGCAATCTCAAGTGTGTGGAGCCCACACACCATGTGAGTGTGTTGTCCAAATTGTTGTCCATTTTTATTGTGCACCTAGCATTTTTGTTTACGAATCCAGGCAAAAAGGGTCAATTGATGGTTAGTCATCAAGGGAGAGTTTATTGTCCTATGAATAAAGACAAACGTTATGTTATCCATAAATCACTCCTTATTATTGGTTCGTTAGCTAAGGGAAATTAAATAAAAGTTACTACATAAACGCTAGCATTAGTTATCCTACTAAAAATGTAGTAATTATCCTGCATATACAAGCCTATGTATGCCATGCTAATAATGGATAACAGGGGTAGTATTCACTACTTCATGATTATTGTAGTATCTTTCTAACTTAAAAGTTAACTGTTAAGACCCCTGAGTAACAAACCATTGTTTGTTTTTTGTTTTTGCCTTGTTTTAATCTAATCCCTTTACCATTGTGTTATTTTTGCTGCAGTTGACGGGCCCATGTTTGTTGGAGTTTGTTAATGGCCTGTTGTTGAGTTGTGGCGATGAGCGGATCATTGTATTTACCACCAACAACAGAGACCTACATGCTGCTGCTCTACATGCTGCTGCTCTACGACATCCTTTTAACAAGGATATATACATTCACAAGTCTTCACCTCCACCTGTAGCCTTACCAGATGAAGGAGAGATTGTGCAGCTTGATTTATCCAAACAAAATGAAACTGAAGCAGCAGCGAGTTCCTTTAAATGGGCATTTCAACTGGAAGGTCTAACAACACAGTCCACTGCCTATCCAAATCCCAGTATTCTCGTCTTTCCACAACTTGAGATAGCATCAACCGAAGTGTTAAGTGAGAACATGGAGAGTTCCAAAGATGGGAGAAATTTGTTAGCTTCACAACAAGAATTTTTTTTGGAGGGACATGTCTCTAAATCTAGTAATTTGGAATGTCCTGCATGTTCTGATGCAGCAGCTCCTAGCCAACTTGTAGCTACTATTCTCCACACGTCACCTGCCATTCCCCACATGATACCTAACCTCACTGGGGGTTCCTCTGAAACATTTCAACTGGGAGGTCAATCAACACAGTCCACTGCTTATCCAAATCACAATTCTCTTGTGTTTCCACAGCCTCAGATAGCATTAACACAAATACGAAGTGAGAACATGGGGAGCTCAGAAGATTGGAGAGCTTCACAACAAGAGCCTACGTGTTCGGGTCCATCTCCGAGCCAACCACCCATGCCTACTACACCCTACACAATGCATAGGATTCCCCATGTGATGCCTCCTCTCACATCGAGCCAAGATGCTAGTTCCGTGAAGCTGAAGGCAATATATAGGGATACCATAATAGAATTTCAACTTCCTGTCGCATCTGGA
The DNA here is from genome assembly GCA_016920895.1 of Vaccinium myrtillus. Lineage (NCBI taxonomy): Eukaryota > Viridiplantae > Streptophyta > Magnoliopsida > Ericales > Ericaceae > Vaccinium > Vaccinium myrtillus. Next base: position 33,213,895 of record CM029277.1, read on the forward strand.
ATTATTGAATTGAAGGAGGAAGTGGCAATGATACTGAAGTTAGAGCTTGATAGTTTCGACGTGAAATATAAGGATGAGGAAGGGGAAGGGGACTGGATTCTGATACCATGCGACAAGGACTTAAGGAACTATCTGCAACTTTTAAGCTCATTGGTCAATCCAGTTATTAGATTATTGGTTGTTGATAAGGATGCCAATCTCACAAACTTGGATCCAATGGCACTCAAACAGCCGGCGATGTTCATGGAGTCGGGAATTGACCCGGATAATAATGGCATAATTTCTGACTTGTTGAGATTTGTGAGTAAGAAGGAGATTTACAAGAAGGCAGGGAAGGCCTGGATGAGGTTTTACTTGTTGTACGAGCCTCCAGGTGCTGATAGATCGAGCTTAATCGCAGCTATGGCGAACTATCTTGAATTTGACATCTGTGATTTGGATCTTAGGAGTGTGTCCTCCATCCTAGAGCTGAAGAATATGTTGTCATCCACCCCAAATCGCTCCTTGATTGTTGTTCAAGATATTGGTCACTGTGCTGAAATGCTTCCCAATCTTAAGAATGAGGTTAGCTTCTCCAGTAATTTTTTTAATTTTTTAATTTTTTTAATTATTATTTTTTTAATGTACAAATCATCCGCTGATTAATTAGTAAATTTCATAATAACGGATTATATCTTTTGATACTTGATTTTGTTTGGTGGTCTTGACTTGAAGTCACCCTTTAATTGATGACTCGTCAATGCTATATTTCTCCTTTTCTCCCTTTAATTTACAGTTCAAGTTGGTTCATTAAGGGAAAGTTCTTATTATCAGTGTTAATCATAGCTAATTATTTGTTGGCGTGGGCTAAAGAGTACAGGTTTTGAAATATGTAATAATCTAGAAGTGGTTGAGGTGTTGAGCCTTGTGATGATGTTGTATTTGTTTTAATTTAATCCCAATGCTGTTTTTTTTTTTCTTCTTTTGTTGCAGTTGACGGTCTCATGTTTGTTGAAGTACATTGATGGCCTGTTTTCGAGACGTGGTGATGAGCGGATCATCGTATTTACCACCAACCACAGAGACCGACTCGATGCTTCTCTACTGCCCCTTGTAAACATGGATATTTATATTCCCGTGTCTTCACCTCAGCCTATAGCCTTACCAGATGGCGGAGACATTGTGCAGCTTGAGTCATCAGAAAAAAAACCTTTGATGGATTTTGATCCTGCAAACAACAAGGAATATCATAGTGGCGTTCTTGTGTCTAGTTCAAAGAACAATAATATCAGAGAGGCATCAAAGAGACGGTGCATGAAGAAGATTGTACTTAGTTTAGTCGATCCAATGATAGGAATATCATTGGCGGATTTTGATGCTCCAAACAACGGAGCACATCTTGTGGGGGCATGTCAGAGTGGCCCTATTATGTCTAATTCAGAGAAGAAAGATACCAGAGAGGGATTGAACGGAGATTTCTTTACTAAAAGTGTACTTGGTTTTGATGATTCAACAAAGCGAAACTCATTGCCGGATTTTGATGCCACAGAAAACAAAGCACGTCTTCTCATAGCATATCAGAGTGGCCCTGTTGTGTCTTGTTTAGAGAATAAAAATAGCGGAGAGGCCTTAAAAAGAGAATGCATTACTAAGAGTATACTTGGTTTAGAGGATCTTCAACAACATTCTGGTGGTAGACGTGATGATGCTGTAAAGAGCTTTGCCAGTAAGCTTCTACTGCTAAATTGAATATAAATTATTGCTTGCAATCTTTATCTTCCTCTCAATTTTCAACGCCATTTCATCTGTGAAAAAGAAGCTTAGTTATTTTTGTATTTAAAAAGAAACTGACGAGAAATATGAACTAAAATTGTTCATTTCTTTTGGTTTCAAATCTTACAAAACCCTATAATTATAATTATTTTATGAGTTGTTCAGTGCTCCAAATTCTAAATCATTTTTTGAGTTCATGTGTTGTGAAAAAGTGTTCCAACGCTAATCGGGTAGAACCGGAACTGAACCAAAACCGGTCTGGTCTTGCGGTTTGGACCTGGACAGGTTCTACTCGTATATTGGTTAGGTTTTGGTTCTTAATTTTCTAAAACCAGTTAGAATGGTCCAGTTACTGGATTTCTAGAGAACCTGTCCAATCTAGACTGTGTGCACCCCTAGTTATTTTTGTATTTATAAAAAAATTGACGAGAAATATGAACTAAATTTTTTCATTTGTTTTTTATATTTTCTAGTTATGATGAGTTGGAAATGCAGGTTTATGACTTTCTGTTCAACAGAAGAAAGATGATGTGCTAAGTAGTAGTCCATCCTGATTTATCGTGATGTTTCTAAGTCTCCTATGCTTTTTCTACAAAATCTCTGGTTCGCTATTGAAGTTTTGCTTGTATTAGTTTCACTCCTGGTGGTTTATTTAGTTCTAATGGCCTCAAAATTTAATCCATTGCAGCTATTTATGATCCTGGAATTCATACGACAGATTCCTTTGCACGGAAGTCATTCGAAGTACAAGAAACTCTTAGGCCCTGGGAACAGCTGATGAATGCTATAAGCACAAACCAAGAGAGAGAGATTTGGACACAAATGTGTCTTGAACAATCAGATGCATGTGGGGCCCACTCAGTGAACACATACGCCAGACAATTCCGGGCACATCTATTTCCGAGTTGGTGTCATTCCGTTTGTATCCGTTGCATTTTTGGGGAACCGCCTGATGATTTTTTACCCTTATTGTCACTGAGACGATTAACGCTCAAGTGTTGTGTACGAAAAGAGCAATTACCATATTTGCCACGACTTCTGCAAATCAACGCAGTTGAACCAAGACTAACAAAATCGCCCAGATACTCAGGAGGATCGTTTGCTAAGGTTGGTCCTTTACCTCATACTCTTACATATGTACTTCTATGCATGAAGGGTATCTTTTCATATATTTATTCCAGCTCGATCTTCAAAAAATGCTAATATGATCCATAGTGGAGAAGTTAACCTTTGTTCAAGTACAGTGTCAAACCCCGACTACTGTTTGTTTGTACTAGGTATAGCATTGAAATGGTATGATAAAATGAATGGACAGAGTGGATCCAAGTTTTGTATCACTTTGTGAAATTTGGAAGTGGTTAGACCCTTTAAATATATGTTAGAAATAAGTAACTAAATATCTATTTGATAAAGTAGTAGAGAAATACAAAAGATTAGCGACTTTAGGGGAGGATGTTTAGTTGAAGTTATGTTCTGGGGTAATGCTACAATGTGCACCCCCCCGCATATGAGATTTTGTGGCACCAAATATGAGAGAATATGAGATTTTGTGGCTCCAAATATGATATGTCACATGGTATGCACCCCATGAGATTTTGTGGTTCCAAATATGAGATTTTGTGGCACCAAATATGAGATTTTGTGGCACCAAATATGAGATTTTTGTGGCTCCAAAATATGAGATTTTGTGGCACCAAATATGAGATTTTGTGGCACCAAATATGAGATTTTGTGGCACCAAATATGAGATTTTTGTGGCTCCAAAATATGAGATTTTGTGGCACCAAATATGAGATTTTGTGGCTCCAAAATATGAGATTTTGTGGCACCAAATATGAGATTTTGTGGCTCAAAATATGAGTTTTTGTGGCACCAAATATGAGATTTTCTGGAAATATATGAGATTTTGTGGCTCCAAATATGAGATTGTGGAACTGTAGCATTACTGTAGCAGTTACTGTAGCAATCCGAATGGGTCCAAATATGAGATTGTGTGGCTCCAAATATGAGATTTTCTGAAAATATATGAGATTTTGTGACTATTCATATGAAGTGGCATACCATATGCACTTCATATCTCCAGCCACAAAATCTCATATTTAGAGCCACAAAATCTCATATTTTGAGTCACAAAATCTCATATGGAGAAGAGCACATTGTAGCATTACTCTTCTGTTTATCGATCAGTATATTGATTGAATGGCTTCGACTACCAAAATACTGCAGTTTGCTTCTTGTGGACCTATCAGCTTACAAGATGGAATACACATCGTGATGCTTGATCCATTAGAACAATCTACAAAAATTGTAGCACATGCGGCTAAGGCAGATCAGTGCTCTCTTACAGCGTCTCTTCCAGAGAAGAAAATGGTGAGAAGGACATTAAAAAGGAAGTACGGATTTATTAGTGTAATTTTTGAGAATCATCAACAACATTTTCGTAGAAGATTTGAAGGCGCTGTGAAGAGCTTTCATGGTAAGCGTCTACAATTGATAGAATGTTGCTTTCAATCTTGCTCGGCTATGAACCATCAAATGCTTCTGGTGGAGGACCTGCTGTATTGTTTTCTTTATGGAAGCAGTTCATGATTGTTGCTTTCTCACCTATATATTGGTGCTCATGCAGCGACACACATCTGTAGGAAGGATGGGATCAATCGGGTATCCAGGGTGAAGCTCATTTATATGCAACACGGCATCCAACAGTGGTCATTTCGTCAAGTAACTTACTTATATTTTCATTTCCGTAACTCAATTAGTTTGAAAATTATTACTCTTCCTGAAAAGTAAAGGAATTCCGTCCCTAAATTTTTTAAGGATTTTGAAGTTAGGCTGGTAGTTGGTACATTAGATTTTAAATTCCTCTTTTTATTTCAGCTCGTTAATTTTGAAATGCTATGATGGACAAACTTCCTTTTACAAAATGTCTACGTGCTTAATGAGCATCTCATTGTGTTAGCTAGCTTACATGTGTCCAACTTTTCCTCAGATTGAATGTAGAAGCATCTGTAATTAGAGACCATCTATTGAGATCTTAAAGTTTGTCTGAATTTGTGATGTTTTCAACTTATACTTTGTTAATACCCTTGTCTGAATTTGTGATGTTTTCAACTTATACTTTGTTAATACCGCTACCCATCCATATTCTTCAATTCTAAACAACTTTTTACCATGAATATTTGAACTTCACTGAAGCCTGAAATTCTGGGATATTATTCTTAACGTGTAATCGTTCCTGCAATTTGGGACGTTTAGCACTGTATACTAAGCATTAGGATATAGCTGCCTCTAATAGCATTGCTTTCGTATTGTAGGACGAAAAATGAAATTGATTCTTGTTACTACGATAACAGGCCAATGTAATCATATATATTCTTTGATAAGTGAGTCCATGACATTTATGAGGCTAATCACTTATTAGGAGATGAATGTTTTTATTGTTTGTGTCTCTTTGGGAAAACATTGGTTAACATATTTTACTGGTTGCCTTTGCTGGACTCAGAAATGGGAAACAAGGATGGGGTATTCTTTGGGATACGAAAGACCATTCGAAGTTAGTAGTCTATCAATGGGTGAGAAACTTGATTCAAGGCTTCTATTTATCCACATGTACAAGTTTGTGAGATCTTCACCTCTGAATTTAGCCTTACCAGATCAAGGCAAGATCATTAGGCCTATAGTCTCATCATCAAGTGAATTTGCAGGTCCAAATGACAGACCACACCTTGTCAAACAACATCAAAGCAGCTCTACTGCATCTCATTATGAGAGGAAAAATACAAGAGAAACATCAGACAAAGAAGGGATAACCATGAGTTCATGTAGTGTAGAGGATCACCAAAAAAGTTTTGGCTGTAAACATAAAGATGCTGATGGTAATTTATTTCTTGACATCTCTCTCTCTCTCTCTCTCTCTCTCTCTCTCTCTGTGACAATACTAACTTTGCCACAAGATGCTGGATTATTGTCTTGTGGAGGCAATACGAGGATCAAATAAAGACCTATGTTACGCGGACTCTTGTAATGGTACAAAGTACTCGTGTCAGACACTTGAAATTTGAATATTTTGCTGTGTCCTCGTGTCCTTGAAATGAGAAATGAGAAATAGTTGAATCCGACACCTGGATACATACCCGTACCCCAGTCCAAGTAACATACTTTAAGACTACCGGCATGCCACTCTGGGTCTACTTGGGTCCATGTCGAGTTAAAAACAAGGGTAATGCTACAATGTGCACCCCCCCGCATATGAGATTTTGTGGCACCAAATATGAGAGAATATGAGATTTTGTGGCACCAAATATGAGATTTTGTGGCTCCAAATATGATATGTCACATGGTATGCACCCCATGAGATTTTGTGGTTCCAAATATGAGATTTTGTGGCACCAAATATGATATTTTGTGGCACCAAATATGAGATTTTTGTGGCTCCAAAATATGAGATTTTGTGGCACCAAATATGAGATTTTGTGGCTCCAAAATATGAGATTTTGTGGCACCAAATATGAGATTTTGTGGCTCAAAATATGAGTTTTTGTGGCACCAAATATGAGATTTTCTGGAAATATATGAGATTTTGTGGCTCCAAATATGAGATTGTGGCACTGTAGCATTACTGTAGCAGTTACTGTAGCAATCCGAATGGGTCCAAATATGAGATTGTGTGGCTCCAAATATGAGATTTTCTGAAAATATATGAGATTTTGTGACTATTCATATGAAGTGGCATACCATATGCACTTCATATCTCCAGCCACAAAATCTCATATTTTGAGTCACAAAATCTCATATGGAGAAGAGCACATTGTAGCATTACCCTAAAAACAATGGTAATTTCTCCCTCTCCTTCCTTGTCATCTGTTTGGATAGTTAGGGAGAGAATTTGGGAGAAACCATCGTTTGTTAAGGTTCCAATTTTTAAGTCTTTTGAAAAGTTTAGCTATTTGCAGAGAAAGGGAATGGCAAAATTTTGTTTTTATGTGATGGATATGGTAAATCCTTCTTACTTTTTCTTTCCATTCTATTTCAATCTTTCCCAAACCAGAGGCGAGGATAATTCACTTTTTTCTCTCATCAGAACAACTATCATTTGATGCTACAAACAACAAAGCACATCATGTCAAGGCAGATCAGAGCGGCCCCACTTTGTCTAATTCAGAGAAGGAAGATACAAGAGTGGCAGTAAAGGGAGAATGCGGAACTAAGGGCCGCGGTGGTAAGTTTCTATTGTGATAGTTATATTGCCTGCAATCTTGATATTTTTCAATTTTCGACCATATTAATGTTTCGGCCAAGTAGAAGCTTGATTATTCATGTACTTGGATTCTAGTGTTCAAACAGGGAAAAAATCAATTGAAATTGTTCATATGTTTTGGTATATTAGCTGGTTGTGTATAGATAGAGCTGCAGGTCAACCTGATTTTTTTTTTTCCAAACCAGAATATTGTATAATGACTTATAAGACTATCTGACTTTCTAAGTTTGCTTTGCTTCTCTGCTAGTGGTGTTTTATTTGGTGTCTAAATTCGTTAAATATTTATGAATTAGGGTTTCACACGCCAGATTCCCTCAGACCAAAGTCATTCAAAGTACTAGTAACTTTTCCCCTTCGGCAACTGTCTAGTGGCATTAGACACTTGGTGTCACGGTACTCGAGAAGACTAACATTCAAGTGTTGTGTACAACTAAATAAATCATGGGATCTACCAAGAACTCTGCAAATGAACTGCTCAGAAGGGTTGACTGGTCAGGTTAGTCCTCTTTTGGTCTACAGTGTATGTAATAGCAAAGTGGGCGGCTTCGCTGTTATTTCAGCGAGGTAAAAAAAAAAAAAAAATTCCAATTTTCTTTAGTAGTGTCAGTGTTTGGTTATTTGTTAAGGAATCTCGCCGTGTTTTTGTCAGCACTGGATGAAAATCATGGAGCCGCCCCTTGTAAAGTCTTTAAACAATG
>CM029277.1:33837271-33864572 GCA_016920895.1 Vaccinium myrtillus
TACTACTTTCAATGATTTTCGTGCAATGGAATCAGTCGTGTGAATACCCGCATCATAAATAGCTGCAATGAATTAAATTTTGAGGACATTACGAACTAAATTTTGAGGACATTAGTAACTCAAACAAACAAAATTTCAATGGACCCAGAAATTGTGCATAAAAGCGTAGGAGACTTAGAAACATAACAATAAATCAATATAGACTGCTCCTTGGCACACAATCTTTTGTTGAAGAGAAAATCATAAACCTGCACTTCCAACTCGTCATCGCCAGAAGATATAAAAACCAAATGAACAATTTCAATTCATATTTCTCTTCTGCTTTTCTTTTCTAAATACATATAGAAATAAGATTCTTTTTCACAAAAGAACTAGCATGGTAGAAAGTAAAAAAGAAGATGAAGATTGCAAGCAATAATATATATCCATTTTTTAGTAGAAGCTTACCTCCAAAGTTCTTTTCAGCAGCATCACGACTACCACCAGAATGTTGTTGAAGATCCTCTGAACAAAGTATACTCTTAGTGATGCATACTCTCTTTAATGCCTCTCCCCTATTTTTATTTTCTGAAAGAGACCCAACAAGGCCTTCCTGATATGCTCTGTCAAGATGTGCTTTGTTTTTGGCAGCGTCAACATCCGGCAACAATTTTTGTCTACTTGAATCATCTAAACTAAGATCACTCTTAGTTAAGCATTCTTTGTTTAATCCCTCTCCCGAATCTTTCTTCTTCGAGTTAAACACAATCGGGCCACTTTCATATGCCCTCTCAAGATTTGCACTGCTGTTTGGAGCATCAAAATTCTTCGATGATATTTTTGTCGTTGAATCAACCAAATTAAGTACACTCTCAGGCATGCACTGTCTCCTTGATGCCTCCCTCGTATTTTCCCCCTTTGAATTAGACACAAGAACGTCGCTCTGGTACACCCTGTTACTTTTAGCATCAAAATCATCCAATGGTTTTTGTTCTGATGAATCAAGCTGCACAATCTCCCCACCATCTGGTAAGGCTATAGGCTGAGGTGAAGCCGTGTGAATGCAAGTATCCATGTCAACAAGGGGCGGTAGAGCAGCATCATCTCGTTCACTGTGGTTTGTGGTACATACAATGATCCCCTCATCACCACAGCTCGAAAATAGGCCATCAACGAACTTCAGCAAACATGAGACCATCAGTTGCAGCATAACACAATAGCAATGAGATTAGATTAAAACGAAAACAACATCATAAAGCTTAACCACTTGTCGATTTTTATATTTTTCAGACACACTATCTAGCCCACAAATATTAACTATGATTAGCACTGACTTTTTTTAAAGAAAGTCTCCATACTGTTGGTATTGTCACAGACGGAAGACCTTTTCTAAGGAATATACCAGATTAAGAGAGCGGTTGTGAGGTGTCTTCTACTTGTTGATAAAGATCTCAAGTTATTGAAGAGGTCCTCTTCCAGAGGCAGAGATCCCAACGTTAGGGTTTGGGTGTGAGAACTCACAGAGGTTGAGAGTGGAGTGTCGTAGGCACAATGGTAAAGAGCCGAAGCACTTATACATTGTGTTCTCGTGTTGGTGTGATTATTTTGTTCTCTTTATTGTTCGTGGTACTTCGATTCTTTGTGTTTTGCCTAACTAGAGCACAAATTTTATTTGGTTATACAACCAATACAAACATCGCTACAGAGAGCTACATATTCTTCATTCAATATCCAATTTACGAACCAACTTGATCGATCTGCAAATTCAAGGGAAAACAAAATATATATACATATAGGATCAACTTCTAACGAGGGATCCCACATTTTAATTTCATGAGGACCAAGCAATTTTTCCATTTTACGAACTGAATTTTGAAGATCCGAACCGTTAGATGTGTTTAAAATGTGTTTTTAAGGTCCACTGCGAGGATTCGTCAAAAACAAATATCCAGAAGGGTTTTATCCGATCAGTTTTTGTTAAAAACGCTATATATATCCTTTTTAACAAAAACTGATCGGATGATGCCCTTCTGGGTATTTTTTTTGGACGAATCCTCCTAGCGGTGGACCTTAAAACACATTTTAAACACATCTAACGGTTCGGATCGTCAAAATTTGGTCGGGAAGCATGAGGTCCTCACTTTAGTCCTCATATAAGGGTCCTCATTAGAAGCTCTTCCAGAAGTGCTTGATCCAAGCATTTTTCGCAAAACTGTAAATATACAGTTTTTGCGAAAAAATGCTTGGATCAAGCACTTCCCGGTTTTTTTTTTTGAAGATTTTCCGCGTGGACCCTTGAAAACATCTTCTGAACACATTGGACGGCTCGGATTTTCAAAAAAAAATTTGCAACACAAAAAAAATCAATTTTTTCTTAAATCCGGGAGGAGTGGACTAGAAGATGAGCCTATATATATATATATGGATTTTGATGAGGCATTCAATAAAGGGTCACTTCAAGTCAAGACCACCCAACTAAATCAAGGGTCAAAATGGTATAATCCACAATTATGAAATTTGCTACTAATTAACCATGGAGTATTTGCACTGAAAAAAACAGTGGACAAAAACAAATAGCTTACCTCATCCTTGAGATTGGGAAGCATCCCAGCACCATCATCAAAATCGTCAAAATCTTCAATTGTCTCCGAGAAGGGGGCCAGACTCGTATAATCCGGCAACGAATTTTGTTTTGTTGAATCATCATCCCTAAGTACACTGTTACTTAGGCATTCTCCACTTAATCCCTCTGTCATATCTTTCTTCTCTGAATTAAGCGTAAAAGGGTCCCTCTGATATGCCCTCACAAGATCTGCTCCATAGTTCGGAGCATTAAAATCCGTCGATGATATTCTTGTCATTGAGTCAACTAAACTAAGTGCACTCTCCGTCATGCACTGCCCCTTTGATGCCTCTCTCGTATTTTCCTTCTCCGAATGAAACACAAGAACACCGCTCTGATATGCCTTCTTGGTTGTAGCATCAAAATCCGCCAACGGTTTTTGTTCTGATGAATCAAACTCCACAATCTCTCCTCCATCTGGTAAGGCTAAAGGCTGAGGTAAAGACGTGTGAATGTATGCATTAATGTTTAACGGGTGCAGTAGAGCAGTGTGCAATCGGTCTCTCTGGTTGTGGTTGGTGGTAAGTACAATGATCTGCTGATCCCTACAGCACGACACCAACCCATCGATGATTTCTAACAAACCTGAGAGCGTTAACTGCAAAAATAATAATAATAATAATAATAATAATAATAATAACACAGCAGCAATGGGATTCGATTAAAACATGAACATTTTCTTGAATAGATCGATGAAATTATTAGCTAACCACTTGTACATTTTCATCATCATAAGGCTCAACCACTTGTACATTTTCATCTATATCTAAAAAACTACACTATCTAGCTAACATCCACAAGTATTAACTATGATTAGCACTTACAATAATTTCTTAAATAGACGGAATACCTTCTCTAATTAATTAACATTAAGAGAGCTGTTGTGAGATGTCCTCTATTTGTTGAAAAACATCTCCAGCTACTAAAGAGGGCATCTTTTGGCTGCGGAGAGCCTGGAATTAGGGGTCACGGTGTGAGAACTTCATAGAAAATGGAGATACGACACAAAGGGTGAGAGCAGAGTGTTTTAATCATTATGTCACAATTGTGGGTTCAACTTTCCTACCCTCGTGATCGTAGGCAAACCAGCCCATAGTTTTAAGTGGCAGTGTAATACTAGCTAATGTATCGAATGATACGCAGCAGAAATCGGGTGTAACGGGTGTGAAATCGCGGTGTAGCCATGTGAAGATATACAACGATGTAGTCAATATTGGAGGTACCTCTCTTTGGTTTACAGCTTATCGTTAATCTCCTTCACCAGCGGACGGCAGCCCTGTTTCTTACCATCCGAACCAATCCGCTAGTATCCAAACCGGCCCACTACAGGTGACAGAACCACTGCAAATAGATACGTAGCGGTAACCGGCCGACAACCTTGGATTTTCACTCCCAGTACTATACTAGTCAACATCCGAACGGCCCCCCAAAGAACTTGTACGAACTGGCCGAAACGGTTTGTCACAGCCGTTTTTTAAAACTATGTGCATTCCTTGGGTTCTCCTGCTTGTGTGATTCTTTCCTTTATTTCATCTTGTTTCGCATAGCTAGAGCTACACAATTGCAGACTAAAATTTTACAAATGTACAATTCTAGTCTCTAAAAGTAAACGTTTTAGTCGGCAGTTTAATTTGGTCGATAAATCGCCGTCAAGAAAGGCGCCTTTTCCGACTAAAGAAGCACTTAGTCAGCATAGGTAGCCAACATTTACCTACTAAATATTCAGTCGGCAAACGGTAATTGTCATGTGGCAATGATATCACCCAAAAAAGTTTTTAGTGACTAAAATTTTTAGTCAGCAATGGTAAGATTTTAGCGCTGAAAGTTTTAAGTCAGCAATTGTGTTATTTCCTTGTGCGTCTTAGTCTGTTTGCTTGTTACTAAAACTTGTGTCATTTTGACTTGGAAGAATAACATGCTTTTGAGAATATATTTTTTAATTTTTTTGCGTTGTGCAAAAAAACTCATTGAGATCTTCTGAATGGTGCAACGAAATTCAAAAAACTATTTTGGGAAGTTTCAAGGTCGAAATGACACAATCTCTTGCAAAGAGCAAATAGAATGGGACAGAGGGAGTCCATGGTTATATAAGCAGTACAAACATTGCCACAGAATAGCAAACATAAGTTTCGTTTAAAATGACAGTATCCAAATTCAAAGACCAATTTCAACCAACTTGAGCTACAAAAGTAAAAGGAAAACAGAGAAAAAAAATAGCAAAGGGCCACTTAAAGACAGTTTGTATGATCTTTTGTTTAGTTTTTCTGAATTTTCTTGGGATGGATCAATTGTCTCTACGACAGAAAATTATAAAAACATAGACCGAAATTGAAAAAAGTTACATCTATCCCATAATGTTGGTTCTTTATTTCATTTTCTAATGTCCAAAATGTTAGTCCTATTGGAAAAAAGTAAACTAAAAATGTGTGGATTTCTAAAATTTACCTTCATAAAAAGTCAAAATAACTTCACGAGTGGGATTTAAGGGGTAGTAATTGAAATCATTTCGAAAGGAGGCCTGTATTCAATATTTGTTCTCTTAAAAAGTTGAAATTCTCAAAAAGGATCAGCATTATGGGTGGGAGGAAGTACTAAAGATTATAAAGTTGGTTGTTTCGAAATTTCTTTTTTATTTTTAGTGAAATTATTTTTACGTTAGGTAGTGATTTTTTTTAACCTTCTAAACTACTCTTATTAAAACGAATAATTAATCCAAAAAGTCTCAAAATGGTATAACAACGATAATGAAACATGCTACAGCCAATCAACCCAGCAACGATATGCACATGAGGGGGAAAATGAAAAATTGGTCGGGGAAAACAAATAGCTGACCTCTTTCTCCTTTCTCAAAGACAAAACCTCATTCTTGAGATTCGGATGCATCCCAAACCAGTGAGTGAAATCTTTAATAGCAATTAAGGAGCAATTCCTGTTGCGGAGCAGTACATTCTGCAGTTCCCAGATGGAGGACAAACCCGTAAGATCCAAATCATAGATGTCTAACTCAAGATAGTTCGCCATAGCAGCAATTAAGCTCGATCTGTCAGTACTAGGAGAGTCGTGCAATAAGTAACCCCTCTTCCATTTCTTGCCTATCCTCTTGTACAACTCCTTATCTCTGACAAAACTCAACAAGTCAGAAATTATGCCTTCATTGTCCGGGTCCTTTCCCAACTCCGCCAAGGTCGGCGGCTGTTCAAGTTCCATTGAATGCGAACAATCCCTTCCCTGTCTGCTGTAGACCTTCACCGCTTTGTTTTCTGTAGCATCAAAGTTCAACAACGAATATCGTTTTGAGGAGTCATATGCCTCTCTCGTATTTTCCTTTTCTGTATTAGACACAAGAAGGCTATTGTGAAGTGTCCTCTCTCCTCCGTTTGGCAAAGCTATAGGCTGAGGCAAAGACGTGTGGATGTAAATATCCATGCCAACAGGGTGTAACGAAGCAGCAACTTGTTGATCTCTGTGGTTGGTGGTAAATACAAAGATCCGCTCATTATTATGTCCCAGAAACAGGGCATCAATTTCATTCAGCAAATGCTTGACCGCAAACTGCATAACATAACAGGAATGGGATTAGATTCAATCAACGACAACATCATCAGATATCTCAACCACTTCTAGATTTTCACAAATATTAGATTCAATTAACCTGTGGACGATTTGCAGTTATATAAATAGCTAACCTCATCAGTCTTGCGATTGAGAAGCATCCCAGCACATTGATATAAACCTTCAATTGCAATGACGGAGCGATTCCTGGTGGAGAGCAGCGTATACTCCAGCTCGTCGAAGGAGGAGAAACTCGTAAGATCCAAATGATATACGTCAAATTTAAGATAGTTGGCCATAGCAGCGATTATGCTCGATCTATTAGTACTAGGAGAGTCGTACACCAACCAATTGATCAATTTCTCATTCATCCAATCGCTCTTGCAAAGCTCCTTATCCCTGACAAATCTCAAGAAGTCAGAAATTATGCTCTTATTCTCTTGGTCCATTCCCAACTCCTCTAACGTCTCCGGATGTTCGATCTCCATCGAATCCCAACAACTTTCCGCGTTTATTCTGAAATTAAGCTCCTTACCGTTGACAAATCCCAATAACTTTTCCAGGTTCATTCCGAACTGCTCCAACCCCCGGCAAATTATGTATTCCTTCATCTCCCGACGAATTTCCGGGTCCTTCTGCAACTCCTTGAACGTCCGGTGACGTCCGAGTTTTTTATCCCAAAAGACCTCTTGACCTACGTGTCTGGTGTAGACCTTTACCGCCTTGAGCTTATATTTCAGAGGTAGAAAAGGGTTGGTCATAAATCTTTCCTCAGAGTCGGGCTCCTCGCCTCTCCCAGAGGCCACACTCAAGTCAACGCTCTTCTGAGAGTCTCTTCCAGAGGGCACCCTCAAGTCAAAGCTCTTCTCAGAGTCGGGCTTCTCGTCTCTTCCACAGGGCACCCTCACATCAATGCTCTTCTCAGAGTCGGGCTTCTCATCTCTTCCATCGGGCACCGTTACGAAGAAGTCGTAAATCTTCCAAAGTGTTGCCGCCATTTTGGCGGGGCACCCTCAAGAAGTTGTAAATTTTCGCTGGGATATATTGTTGGACAGCCACCGGACGCTCTCCTATCCCCTGCTAATTTTGAAGTCGTAAATTTTTCTCAATGGGTTCGATTCACTTCATTCGGCATGGGGTTTGGAATCGATTGATTCCCGTTTACTAGAACAGGGGAGTCTCTTACTAGTACAAGTTTACATGGAAAAGAGCCTTTTTGGCCCCTTTTGCAAAAATTATTAATAACTGCTTCTGGACCCTTTGACAAAAGAATTCATTTTTTCTTCACTCAAAAGAATAGGTGTGGTGGGATAAATCTGCACAAGGTTACAGGTCGGATCGATGAGAGGAGACCCAGAGTGGGCTGGGCCCTCATGGGCTTAATATTGGGCTGATGGTCCAATATCAGTGTGAAAGATAGACCAGAAGGCCCACATGATGGCCTTGGGCAGAGAGCTATGTGGGTTGAGTCGTTAGGAGGAAAGGTGGTTGGGCCTTATCTCCTATGGCACGGGTCGACATGATGAGGGGGCACTTCCCCTACGTGTCTGAGTGATCGTGTGATTCACTGAGGGCCACGGGCCCAGTTTAATAAGGGATGATGTCCCCACAGGTGTGTGAGCATGTGCACGTGTGTGAACATGCTTAGCTTGGAGAGCAAGTACATTGGATGCTATAAATACAAGGGATAGACCCAAGAGGAAAAAGGATACTCATATAGATCTAAATTACTCTCTATATTGGTTTTCTCTCTCTAGTGGCTGACTTGATCGTCGGAGTGTCCGCCGACAAGAGGCCGGTGGGGCTCTAAGTTGTTGCTACGTGTGCAGGTCATCCGAGGAGGAAGCCGGCTCGCCCGAGGATTATTGGTTTTTTGGGGAAAAAAAGAAAAACTAAAAACGGATTATTGGTTTTCATTTTATCCTTATTCAAATTTTTTTTTACATTTGTTAGTTTTGCTTCAAGATTTTGTGGCTTCTGGATTCCTTTCAACGAGACGAATCTAACAAGTATAAATTTATAGTCAAACCAAATATTTTTTTGAATAATGCTGAAATACTTGGTTTGCCCATAAATTTATACTTGTTAGATTTGTCTCGTCGAAAGGAATCCAGAAACCAAAAAATCTTGAAGCAAAACTAACAAATACAAAAAAAAATTGGCACCAAATCCTTGATTACGATGAAACTCATGAATTTATCATCATAACAGAAATAATGACCCATTTATTCCTGAAATTCGGAAATTGCATGAATACACTTATTATCAAATTAAAGATAATGTCTTTCTGTTCAAAGCCAACAATATTTCAAAAAAGAAAAAAATAGAAAATTTTCCTCTTTTTTTTTTTTTTTGGAAAACAATTTTTAAAAAAAAAACAAAGAAATTTTTCATTTTATTTTAAAGACAATTTTGTGAAAACATATTTTGAGAAAAGAGAGTTCTGAAAGCAGTTTTTTTTTTTTTAAGGAAAATTTGAAAAACATTTTCCAAAAACAATTAAAAGAAACAATTTTGAAAATACTTTTTGACAACAATCCCAATATCATTCGAATACTTTTTAAAAAAATTCCCTTCTTTGTTAATCCTACATAATCCCACGTCTCTTTGGGATTATTTAGTACCCTCCATATAGGGATAAATTTAATACAGGAATTAATAATCTTGACAGTCATTTGGAAACCAAACATGGGATAACTTAAAAATTGGTACAGTTAATCATATCCCAGACATTAAATCCATGAATCAAACGACACCTTAGGTTATACTCTATCCATGAATCAAACAAGACCTTGGGTTATAAACTGAAAATTTGACCTGGCCCTCTTACATACATTAAAGTTTTCTTGCATCATTTAATTGTTTTATTTTAATCATGACAGGCTGTAGTTATACATTGACCATAAAAGTCAAGTCGAGAGGTGTAATTCTCGAACGCTACTACGGGAACCGACCACGGGATACCGCAGCGTCGCCGACGCCGTTGTAGGCCCCAAATGATCGATCCGAGCCGTTCATCCTTCTTAGAATCGAATTCCGAGTGGGTCCGAATCGAATTCCAAGTGGGTCTGCGCGGGAATCGAGGCAAACGGACGGCTGTATGAGCACGATCCAAAATCACCCCCATTTCATTCAAAATTTTGTTTGAAATGGGGGTGATTTTGGATCGAGCTCATACAGCCATCCGATTGCCTCGATTCCCGCGAGAACCCACTCGGAATTCGATTCTGAGAAGGATGAACAGCTCGGATCGATCGTTTGGGGCCCACAACGGCGTCGGCGACGCCGTCGGTACGCCGTGGTCGGTTCCCTTATCTTTTTCGGTAATTCTCATACACAAACGATACGCAACTTATGAAGTTGAGTTTTCCGTCTTTAGTCTTTTAGTGACGATGTTAAAAGTTAATTTTTGATTTTGTCTTTATCCTTTTTTTTTTTTTTTTAGCTTGTTACTCGTACATCAAATTTTTGGTGCTTATTGATTTTACTCGACAAAATGAATCAAAAAAATAAAAGTTGGTCATTTTTTTTTTCTTTGAAGTATTGGGGTTACAAACGGAAAATATTTGACTTGGCCAACTTCTGCCCCATCAGTGCTTACATCATTTTTATTATTATTATTTTTATTTCAATCATGGCTGGCTGTAATGATTTACATGTAAAAGTCAATTCGAAAGGTGTAATTGAAAACGAAAAAGATAAGGGAACCAACGGAAATGTACAGACCACATACCGACGGCGTCACCGGCGCCGTTGTGGGTCCCGACCGGTCGATCCGAGTCTAAAATGGGGGTGATTTTAGATCGAGCTCATACAGTCGTCCGATGGTCTCGATTCCCGCGTGGGCCCACTCGGAATTCGATTCTGAGAACGATGAACGGCTCAGATCGACCGGTCGGGACCCACAACGGCGCCGGCGACGCCGTCGGTACGTGGTCTGTGCAAGGCAATCAGTGCATATAGAAGGGTTCAATTGAAAATCAGAACCGGGTGGCTGTTGTAAAGCCTCGTGCTACGCAGCGTGTTGTGCGGCTTACGGCTTGTCGCGCCGGCATCGTTTCGACGATCATAGACGTCCACCGCGTAGAGCTCGTCGAATACATCAAGTGTACCAAAAATCAACTCGATCGAATATCGTTAAATGTCTCATCGAAACACATATAACTTTTAAAAAAAATGAATTCAGTGGTTTTGGTCCAGTGTTTCGGATCCACTAGGAATCATTTGTTTTCAAGTTATATGTGTTCCGATGAGACACTTAACGAAATCCGATCGAGTTGCTTTTAGTATACTTAAAGTACTCGACGAACTTTACGCGGTGGACGCCTCCGATCGTCGGAACGATACCAGCACAGCCGCCCCTGTGCAGCATGAGGCTACGCAGCACCCACCTCGGTTCCTTGAAAATCAAGTCGAGATAGGCTTATTAACCTTTTTGATCTCCAAACTATTAAATGCATTTCAATTTAGTCCTCAATGTAAAAATTATTGACATTTAGTCCCAAATGTTCAACATTTGTACCAATCAAGTCGGCAATCCAAATTCCGTTACCCTAATCCGTCAAAAAGAGTGGCAACATCGTCTTTTTGCAAAAAAATTTAACAAACAGTTAGCTTTAAAGAAAATTACTTTTCAAAATAAAAAACTTTGAAAACAATTCTTTTAATGAAATTGAAGAAAGTATTTTTAAAAAAGAAATTTGAAAAAATATATATTTTCAAAAACACATTTTTTAAATAACATTTTTTGGAACAAGCTTTTACTTTTTTCCCAAAAAACTACTCTTTGAAAAACATATTTTGTAAATAGTTTTTATACAGAAATTGAAAAACAATATTTCAAAACAAAAAACATAATGAAAAAGATTTTTTTTATTTTCAGAAAACACTTTGGAAAAAGGAATTTTAAAATTTTTTTTTTGAAACCAATTATTTTTAAAAGTGAAAAACGGTAATTTGTAAGAAGCATTTTTAAAAAGGAAAGTTTTGTTAAAAAAAAAAAAGAACAAATTTTTAAGAAAAGTCGTTTTATAGGAAAACATTTTCAAAAAAAGAAAACGTTTTTAAAGCAGGTTTTCAGGGGGGGAAAAAAAACTAATATGAGTAGTTTTTTGAAGAAAAAAAATATGAAAACTGTGTTTATTTTATATTGAAAATATTTTCAAAAAAGAAAGTTTTGAAAACGGTTAATGAAAAACTTTTTTAAAAACAGTTTTAAAAAAAAATCATTTTTGAAATCATTTTCGAAAACAACTATGCATATAGATAAAATGGGTACCAATTACCTACGAGCAGTACTTTTAATTTACTTTCTAACTTTATTCATTCAATTACTTACTTAATTTTCATTTGGTTAACTTAAATTGCTTGCCCTTTTTGGTTTTTCGTGCATTTTACATGCAAAAATTAATGTATTTACACCAATTTAAAGATCTCATTGTGTAGAAAAAATTGGTGTAGTTTTTTAAAAATAATTCTTGTAAACACATCAGTTTTTGCATGCAAACTGCACGCTTCCCTAAAAGGGGCAAGCAAGATGGGATGGAGTGAGTATCAAATAAAAGATATAGATATTTTTTTTGAGACGTCCAAAAAAGTAAACAGGCACAACAACTTAGCACGGAGGGAGTACCTTCGTCTGTGTTCGTTGGTCCTTTATTTTATTTTTTAGTTTGTGAAATTATGCAAATGTATGACAAGTCCTAAAAGCAAGTGAATAGGACTACCAACTAAAAATTAAGCAATGCTACGTGAGATTTAATCATCCAAATTCTATGGCAATTCATGCAAACCAACAAGTTCAAGGAAAGGAATTTAAAGCAAGAAGAAAAGACACACGATGTACGTGGAAACTACTTAGGGTCTAATACCCTAAGCATAAATTTAAGGACACGTATTTTTGCATAATTTCACCGGAATAATATTGGGTAAATGTGAGGAATTGAATTTTGATTAAGAGAGGTCAATGTGATAGTGGTAGAATGCATTTGGGTGTGTTTAATATACGTTTGGAAGTTTAGGGGTGTAAGTGTAATAGGGTGGGAGTATTTAAGCATTTTGTGCTTGCATTTTTACAAAAAAAACAGCCGTCTCCCTCTCTCTCTCTCTCTCTCTCTCTCTCTCTGCCGATCTCTATCTCTCTCTCTCTTTTCCTCCATTTTTCTTGCTCCAAGCTCCAAAAATCCACAAAACTTCAAGTCCCCTTCAAGAACCCCACCTAAAATCACCTGCTCTACGCGTTTTGAAGGTTGTATTGCACTCGTTTCGCACCGAGAACCCACATTTCGGGTTGGAGCTCATTGGAGGCTAGGGTTTTCCATTTCTCACTCATTTCAAGCAAATTTCTTGAGGTAGGAAGACAAATTCTACTCCCTCTAGTTGTATTAATGTGATGTATAGCATATATTTTGTTCTTGCTCCTCAAATCCATTGAATTCATGTTTTGCTCTCATAGTGGGTTTGCTTGACTTTGATTTTGTGATCTGTGGATTGATTAAGTGTTTGATGCAATTGTTGGTTGGATTACCCTCCCATGATGTCCATTTGTTGCTCTACATATCCAATTTTTAGCCAAAAACCTCACAATTGTGTTTGGGTTGAAATTCCACACCACTAGGGTGAAAATCTGCTTGCTGCCCCTGTTTTAGGGCTGCTGCCCCTGTTTTCCAGAGCCTATCCCCTGTTTTTGGGGTGGTTTTCAGCCACCCTTTGATACCCGTTTGGTCCCCGATCGTCCATATCTTTGTGTTTTTGACCCATACTACCATTTTGAACATCGAATCCACCTTGAATTCATAAATTTAACCCTTGGACACGTGAATTAACAAATTTTATGTTTTACGTATCGGACACGCGTCGGTTGACACATTTTGGCGAAAATGGTGAATATTTGGAACAAATGGGACTTTTGGAAACTTTTGAAAGACAAATGGTTTTGAATTGATATTATTGGATAAAATGAACTCTAGGGATCACCCGTTTGGTGTCCCTAGCCATGGGTGCACTGAGCCCGCGAAATCCGGCAGGGGTGCACGGAGCCCATGAAATCCGGCAGGGGTGCACGGAGCCCATGAAATCCGGCAGAGGGATAATTCCCTATTAAAATTGATGAATGTTTTCTTATGAAATGTCGGTTATAATGTTTTTGGACTAATTTGGTGTATTTGGCGAAAATTGGTTTCCAATATGCGAAAATGAGTATTTTGGTAACTATTTGGACTTTGGTGAGATACTTAAACTTAAATGGGACACTTGGACACATTTTAGACACGTGAACACATTTCGGGTACTTAGTGGTTGAGTTAAAGCCTTTTGTTCATCCTAACCTTATACATTGGTCGTATCCATCATCATACCCACTCATTATGCATGTATCATGTTTATACACCTAGCGTTAGTAGAATAGTTTTCCTACTGGGCTAGTGAGCTCAACCTATCAATTTTCAGGTACACGGCATGGAGCATGAAGTTGGATTGCTTGTCGAGTGATACTTACATGGAGCTTTATCATGCATGAAGTTATTTTCTCATCTTTGTAGTATATTTTTGGAAAGATGATTTTGTAACTTCCATAGTTTATCCTTTTTGACTATTTGGCAATGTAATAACTCTTAAACCCGGTATTTATGCTTTTGGGATTTGGCCTTTTGTTGTTAGAACTTATTGACTATTTTTAGTGAGAATGTAATATTTTGACTTTGACTATTCAGAGGGATAAATGTATGACTTTGGTCTGTCCCACGTGGATTTTATTTATTTTTGTGTTATACAAATTGAGGGCGTGACAATAAACCACGGCCTTACTCTACTTCTAGTGTGGACGGTGAGATCCACGCGGCTGGCACTCGGGTGCAATTGGTTTGAAAATCGCGAAAAAACGAAAAATGTGAGTCGCCACCCGGGGTTTAAATTTAGAAAATGTTTGGTACCCGAGAAACCGTTTTAAGAATAATTGTTGACTCTCATGCCGTTTTGGAAAAGGTTTGATCCGCGAAAAGATTCTTTTGGATTCGGAAGCCAGATTACGCGCGGGGAAGGTTTTATTGAAAAATGCACCCCGCTCGCCCGAGAAATTCCCGGTCTTTACTAAATAATTTGTGGGATTTTTATAGAAAATATTTGGTTACGAAAACTTTAAACAAATATACAAATTAAATAACAAAACCATAACGGAAATAAAATTAAATAAAAAGGAAAAGGGCTAAATTGCAATAATCGAAAAACAAAGGGGGATAAACTGTAATATAAAAGAAAAAGGTTTTAAACGAACAAAAAAACAGAAAAACAGGGGGTTAACAGAGGAAAACAAAGGGATTTTATTTGAAAACAGGAGCCGTACGGCTCCTCCACTCGAGCCGTACGGTTTGTACTGCAAGCCGTACGGCTTGCGTACAACTACATTTTGAAATTTTTTGTTTCAGGGCCAGTGAGTCCAAAACTGGTTTAAGGCTTGGTTTTTTCTTTCAAATCAACCCCAAGTAATCTATTCTTGTTTGAAAATGAGTTGTTGAAGTAAAATTTACATCCGGTACGGATCGTACCGTGCGTTTATCGAAAAAAATCGCCCGGTACGGCTCCGAAAAGCCAGTTTTTGTTTTGAAAATGATTTACCGAGTTGAGGTACGGTTGTTGAAACCGTTATCAACTCGGGGATACCCTCGGAGAGCCACGATTTGAGAATCGAAGCTCGAAAACGATTTATACCTTTCTAGAACTTGAAACAGACGCTGGAACTTCTGGATTGTTCGGGTTTGAACTCGTAAGATCAAGATTCGGTATGGTTTGGAGTGGTGTGGAGGATTTGGTTTAGAGAAATCGAAAGGGAATGGAAAATGCGGAGTTTCGGGAAATTTACTGGCGGTTTTGAACGAGAATTTCGCCTGAAAACTGAACGGAAATTCTCTCTGGGCGTGAGTTTCGGTGTGTTTTGAGATGAAGAGGAGGCCTCCATTTATAGCCGGAGGAAGGGGAATAAAAATGATGATATTCGACGGCTGGGCGATGATGATATTCCTGAGCGGTTTGCTAGGATTTAGCAGGAGATAACGATGAGCCGTACGACTTGCATGCATGAGCCGTACGGCTGGTGAAGAAAATGGTGGCACGGCACGGCTTGAGACAAGAGCCGTGCGGTCTGTGTGGCTAGGTTCCCAACTTTCTGGACAAGTTCCAAGGTAGTTTGATCATTCTTTTCGTCATTGGGGATGCACGGGCATCAAAATTGGGGTGTCTACACCTAGCTTTTCCTAGCTCTAACTCTTGATGTAGCACGATGTGCTCCTTCTTGAATCCATGGACACCACGAGAGTCACCATCTCGATTTCCGCTTCACCACGGCTCCGGTTCACCCGGCAAAGTAGACTTGAAGGCATGCAAACATGACTAATGATAAAGATTGGATTTTTGGAAAAGTTTTTGATTAACTAACTCCTTCTACAGCCGATCCATTGAAAGGAAAGCACTAGGAAGAAGAAAGATGATTGGGAGAAGCCCAAATCATCTAAAAAAGAGATATAGCACACAAGGGGAAAGAGTGAAAGAGAGGCAACACTTTCTCTCTCTAAAATGGCTTATTTTTCTCTCAAGTGTATGTGCAAAAATGAAATAAAAAATGGCTTATATAGTGTGCATTTTCGTGCACATGAAGATAGCCACTCAAAACTTGACATTTGGCCACTTAAAAGAGTGTATAGACGCGTGCAAACGCTATGGTAGGATGATTCCAAAAAAAGACAACGTTGCTACTTGTTTTGACGGGTTCGGGTAATGGAGCTTGGGTTGGGGACTTGATTGGTACAAATGTTAAATATTGGGGAACAAATTTCTCCAAATTAATACATTGGGGATTAAAATGAGACGCAGTGAATACTTTGGTGACCGATAAGGTTAATAAGCCATAAACTGAGTGATAAGACTAATTTGCATACAAATATATATATAACCCATCCGTCCGCAAATAATAATTGAGTATTTAATTTTGGGTTGTCACTGTGTAACTGCCTGCTTTGAAAAGTTAACGGGCATTGTGCAATTATTATTTTGCTTTTTAAAAAGTAAATGGTATAGAATTAATGGGTAAAAATTGATGATAATTTTAGAAAGTGAAGATCAAAATCCAATGTGAAAATGTAAAGTGGACATAAAATTTGATGTGAAAGATATATTGAATTTACGAAACTAGACACTTTAAAAAGGAACAGAGGGAGTAATACTGTAATAACCCGAAATTTCGTAAATAAAAATTTCGATTTATTAATTCGAATATTTAATTTTAATATCGCTAAATAAAATAATTTATTATTTACTTTTAAAATTTTTGAATAAAACTAGATCTAGTTTGTTTATTTCCTTTTATTTATTTTCCGCGCCGTAATATCAACGCGTGCACACCGGGTATTTCACCACATCGCGTCCGGAAGCCCTACGAATTCCCCCAACTCCTATTTCGTCCTATTATGACTAGCCTTATCCTATTCAAAGCCTAAATTAGGCCTATTTCTATTTTTGGAAAACCTAATAACTCATGTGGCCAATTTTGACTTTGCTACTAACCTTGACTTTACTTTTACTAAACCTAATTTGTATTTTTGTGAGTTAATGAGAGGAAAGGAAGGAGAGAGGAAGTTTCTTGGTAAACTTGTTCACTAAGGAAAAGAAATGGGAGAGAAATTTCTTCCCTTGCCGAATAATTTTACGGACAGATACCCATACGCGCGTTCGCACGCATTTCGGCTCCGTTTTCTTTCTAAATTCCGTAGCATTATATTTTTGACTTCGCTTAAGACTATCTAGGAATTTCCTATCCTATCTATTTATTTTCTTAAAATTGGTAGTTCTTTAATCATTATTCGCGGTACACTAGATAGTATTTTTCGCGCACAAAACCAACCAGCGGAGCATTTTTCGTCCCAACGGTGGGGGAATTATCTCCCAATTAATGGGGGAACTTATCTTATCCTATTATTACTAGCCTTATAAGGCTACTATTTATAGGTTTACTTTTTCTATAAAGTGCATGTATGTATATATGTATAGATAGACATGTATTATACCCCGTGGCTAGTTTCATGTGTATAACTAGTACCCAAAACTACCCAACTACGCCCCACTATAACGAACCTAGACATATTATGTCTTTTCCTAAGTATCTAGAAGCCCATACTTGGACCCCAAGCTTTGATCTAATGGGGAAATTATCCTTATCCTAAACTAGCCATTAAAACCTACAATTTTACTTTTACAAAAGGTTGTTTGGACACTTGTGGGGAGAGGGAATGGCTGATTTTTGAGGGAGAGGGAGCTCTCATTGTCTCACTATAAATAGCAAACTACACTTGCTTCATTTCTCACACCAAAACCTCCCAACTTCTCCACTTTGTGCTTTCTAGTGTTCTTAGTGAGTTCTTGAGTGTTCTTCCACATTCAACCTTCCACCACCACACTCCACCACCCTCGACCACCCCTAGATCTTAGAAAGGTAGAATAAGTTAGCTAGAAAGCGTTCGAGCGGAGGTCGACTAGTCGTTACACCGCCGGAATTCAACTAGCTTATCGGCTTCCGACTAAACATCGGAATTAAGGTAGATACTTTATTTTAACCTTAGATTAGTATTTACTAGTTCATATTAATTATGTTATTATTTTTCTTAAACATGCTTAATTATGATTAAACGTGATTATGTTGGTGATTAGTGATTTTATGAACAATTAGACTTTCAAAAACACACTTAGTCGTTACTATGCACGATTTGAGATTGACTTTTGAAAATATCCAGTTATAATGCCCAATTGACTTTTGGAAACCTAAAATGTCCAGTTATAATGCCCGAATAAAAATCAACTTTTCAAAATTTACGCAGTTATAATGCCCGACTGATTTTCTGGACAAAAGAGCTTTTCAAATGAAATGAGATTTTCCGGGATTATTGAATAAATATTTCTAATCTATTTAGACTAACAAATAGAATCTATGACTAGCATGTCTAGTCAGGCTTTTTCTTGGTTTAGCCCAAACCAAGTGGCGATCCGAAGAACGGATCTTAAAACACGCCAAATGGATTCAACTACTAGAGTTTTCTAGTAGGGTTCTTTCTTGGTTTAGTCAAACCAAGTGGCGATTCGACGAACGAATCTTAAAACACGCCAGCAAATCCAAAAGCGAGCATAAATCCTAATGTTTTGTTTTAGATTCTCGGAAGAAAGAATTTTTGTCTTTAAGTAACATGATTTTTCGTGAAATGATTTTCGAACGAAAAGTTCATCGTGAACAATCTTAAACGGAGGATTTTTAAGAAAGTAGGGCATGTGCACGTTTTCCGAGACGATACGACACGATACGCTTTTCAAGAAAATGTTCGATTGTTTTCACAAGAAGTAATAGAGATGAGAATGAAAATGATGCTGTAATGTAAATTTAGACAATACTGCCATTAGAGTCCCGCCTCAGTTCCCCGGGTGAACTGGTGGCCAAAGCTCAATGGAACTATATGGTAGTGCTGTTTACAGTTCTCCTCAAAATTCCGCGGGTGAATTTGACCGTCAGAACTTACTCAGTACAACACATAGCAAGCGGACCTCATAAACAGACTGGTGGGGATTCAGTGATATGGGTAGCCGGGACTATGTCGTGTGTAACGCGGAGTTAGCGGACCTCATACTGCAGGAGTCAGTTTATGGGTGGCCGAACCTTCGAACGGAAAGGTTGGTGACCGTTAGAACGGGGTTGTAGAATAGGCCAATAACTTTCGAGTGATGTGAGATGGACACATAAATGATGGTGACCGTTAGAACGGGGTTGTAGAACGGGCCAGCAACTTAATGAAATTTGAAGAAGAATGCTATTATGAGAAATTGATACGAAATACTAATACTGCACTCTGATTTGATTTGATACTGATGCATTGACACGCATGAACTTACTGTTTTGATAAATGATTTTCAACTATTTACCTGCCACCTACAATATTGTTCTAGAATTACTAGTTTAAGGTTGGGGTAGGGTATCTATTGAGCGTCCTCGCTCACGGTGTTGCACTTGTGTAACCCTAACATAATATAACGATGTTGCTTCGCGACTCCGACGTATTATGTCAGACTTTGTCGACGAACAGGAGGAATAATATAGCGCCGGAAGAGCTGCCGACATGGAGCACGACCAGATCAAGGAACGTACGGAGTCATAGAGTCGTCTACCTTTTTGTAAATCTGTGAAGGATAGATCATCTACATGTATTTTTGGTTATTATTATTACTGTTTAAGACCGACTTTAAATTGTAATAATAATCCATAACGTATCCCAAAAATGTGGGGCGTTACAAATACTTCTTAGAATATGATTGTACTAATAGTTATGCCAATTCTATCATATAAAATTATTCTAATCTTAGTTTAACGTTTCACCATTCAATTAAAATACAAAAAAGAAGAAAAAAGCATAGTTGGGTAGTTCACTTAATATTAAGGGGTGTCTCAAGGGTTCAGTTAAAATACAAAAAAGAACCTTCGAAACTGTTTATAAAGTAAGGTAGATTTCTGTACCTTAGAGGGGGTCAGTCAACTGAGCTGGTGGACCGGTCCAGGCCCCCAACTGTTTACTTCTAGACTAATGGAAATTTATGTAATTACTAGAAACCTTGAAGGGGGTCAGTGAAATTTACCCCCCTTTTTTTAACAGTTGAACTGAGGTGGTGGATAACATATTTATTCATTCTCATTGTGCATGGATCATTGGACGACCCAACCCCATGCATCCCCCCGCCCCGGTCCAGGCCCCCAAACCCCGGTCCAGTACCCCAGGGCAGTAAACCCCCGGCCCGCGGTCCACGGGCAGTACTTGGAGGTGCAAGAGCGGGTCAGACTCCTTTCCACCTCCCAATTATCCCATTCAATCTAGTATTTTTCGTCCTTTTTTAAGTGTGCTGCTTGATAAATTCAATTTATAGAAGAAATATTATCATTACACCTTTTACATCAACTTTTATCTCCACTTTATACTTTTTGCATCAATTTTTACCTCAACTTTTACTTATTAATTCTTCACACACTAGCTTTTCAAAAGAGCAAAACGATAATTATACAAACGTTTACCCGTCAACTTTTCAAAACAGACATTTCTTAAGGGACAACCAAAATGAAAATGTCGACACTAAAAAAAGGACGGAGGGAGTTCTATTTATAGTTTTGCTGGTGAAAGTTATGAAGCATTGCCCCTACATCACAAGCTTAAGTCAAAAAAATTTGGACCGCAATTGCTTATTCATTCTCGTTAGGGATCATTGGAAAGACCCCAAGTGACCCAGACGACTCCACGGTTGGGGGTGCAAAGACAAGGTATATATACACACAGGGGGCCTGCGCGGGGAATGCATAGACAAACTCCATATGTATAGGCAACGGGAGATCAGATAGAGAGCAATTCAATATACCTTCTGTGGTAACACAAGTTGAGCTTAGTTTTTGGATTCAGACATAGTTCTGGATGTATATCGTCCTAGACCTCCGATTTGTTGTCCCCGTTTTTATCAACCTCGCCCTCTTCTTTCTCCATCACCACCTCCCTTACGAGCTCAATTTGAGTATGAATTGGGCAACATTCTTTGCCATTGTAATTTCAATACTTTTCCTCACCACCTCAGTCAAGCTTCCTCTTTCTGTGACTGCAGAGCCTATCCGTGCTCAACCCAGAGACTTCTCTTTCCTCTTGGCTATTTCGCTGCTGGGTTCTTTTTTCCTGCCACAACCCCTTTTCGGGGTTGTTTTCATAGTCATCATTTTTCTCTCTCCTTGGCACCGTTTTCTTTTCGAATCATTGGTGCGATTTCTTATATGGATTTGGGATGTCTTGTGTGAGATTCCTGTTCTCATTATCACTTGTATTGTCCAGAGACATCAACAAGATGAAAGAGAAACTCATACTCCTCCTCCTCAAGTTGTAGCTGTGGCTGTCGACATAGGAGGAAACCTAATACTGCACGAGCAACCTATCTCAGAGCCTAATATGGCAATTGTTGTGCAGCCTTGAGAAAGTTTTTGGTTTAAAAGTTCAAGAAGCCGGCAAAATCCTTGTGATGCTTTTCTCAAATATTGTTGCTAGGCATGTTGTACGGTCACTAGGTCTAGTTGGTCTCTCGTTTGTCTGTTGTACTGTGCTACTATTAAGCACCGCGTCATGGTTTCATTTGTTTGGTTGTTTCAGGGGTAAGCCCTGATGTTGTTGTTCCCCTCTTTGGTTTAAATAAATTTAATTTACCAAAAAGAAAAACAGTCGCCGACTCACGGGACACGTTGGTCAAAACTCAGTTTGATGTTATTGATTTATGATACATTCAGCTTGTTTCACTATCACATTTGTGTTCTGAAATAGTTGCAGAAAACCTTAATCTGACAATCTCAACAATTTGGTGCCCATCTAATATTCCTCAAAACAGCCCAAAACAATTTTGTAGAGGTGGATATTTATGAAGAGGTGGATATTTATAACCCGGTCCATGAATCCATCCATATCGACCGACTTCTAACACGCTCATATTGTGTTATGGGTGATAAATGAGTAAAATCATATTAACCCGTATATACTTCGGTTTATGAAAAAGGTTCAAAATGGGTCAGACCATTGAACATCAAGAGCACTGAATAAATGCTCAACATAACCTTCACATCATTCGCAATGGTCCCACACTTCTCTCATAACCGTTAAATTTACTATATCCACATTTTCACATATACCTATACATTCGAGACAAACTAGGTCCCCACATGAAAATAGGAATCGCAACAGGGTGGATACCGAGACGCCAATACACAATACCTGAAAATTTCACAACTGAATCCGCCCGATAATTGCAGGGGGTGAGACCAGCAAGCTGTCCCACGACCAAACGGAATTTGGGTAGTCCCTGAGCTGAAGGGGTAATCGCCGGAGCTTGAAACATTGAACACAAGTTTTCCTTGGTGCTTGAAACATCATCGATAATAACCTCAAAACAGATCAGATCAACAATCACTTGATCGCAAATAATTTAAACCTTACGGACCACACGGACGTGAAGCAAACGCAATCTAAAAATATTTGATGTGATAAAACATGGTAATTATACATTAAATATGCAAAATTAGAAACACAATCTACACCAATACCATTTTCAGAATTGGTGAACCAGAGACGGTGCAAAGGAGTTGATCGGACAACGTGGATCGAAGGCGCGACGAAGAACCTTGGACGGCTCATTTACCTTATCAACCCAACTCTTCAACATTCCCAATTAGAACATTCAAGAAAGCTAGTACACAAGATGAACAAGACGATATATAATTAACAAACAATTAACAATTTTCTTTAAACATACAATCATGTGCTTGAACACTTAAACAATACAATCAAAATTAGGGCTTATAGCATACAACTCATAGCATACAATTAACAATTTCCAAACTTATAGCATACAACTCAAAATTAGGGATTT
Source organism: Vaccinium myrtillus (assembly GCA_016920895.1). Taxonomy (NCBI): domain Eukaryota; kingdom Viridiplantae; phylum Streptophyta; class Magnoliopsida; order Ericales; family Ericaceae; genus Vaccinium; species Vaccinium myrtillus. Next base: position 33,859,887 of record CM029277.1, read on the forward strand.
TTTTTACAATGATCATGTGCTTGAACACTTGAACAATACTAGTTTTCATACATGGTAACTTACAATTCAGAGAAATTAGCAGAAAACCCTTGAAGCTGTCACTTACAAAAACAAATACTCCTACAAACACAAAAAAAAAAAAATTCACCACCACATTGCACATGTAGGATACAACTCACAACACAACCGGTCAATGATTTAGCAACTCGGGCTTGGTCAATCTATTAATTTTACTTATGTATATGCAAACATTTGTACATAAAAAAGAATTGCACGATTAGTAATAATAAGTCAAGTAAAAACAATTTATAGACAATCAAAATTTTTGTCCAAAACAGAAAAATTAAGAATTACCAATTACATGCATGATCAAAGTTGGAATTGCATTTTTTTTTTAACCATTGGAAAAATTACATTACTAAGGCTTTGTTTGGTTCTCATTTTCGAAAATTTATCTCTAAAAGTTTTTATTGTTTCGTCATCTGTGTTTTTTTGTCTTTAGTGACCTTTAATCAATTTTTAATTTATTTTTTACTCTTTGGATGTATGTGTACCTCTAATCAAAAAATAAAAATTTGTTAAAATGTTAAAACAACATGCTAGTATATGTGGTTGGTAGTAATTAAATACGATGATCCGCTCATCAGCACAGCTTGTCAACAACTGTGAGACCCTCAACTGCAACATAAAGAACACAAGCTGTCAGTCTATGTGATTGGTAGTAAATACAATGATCTGCTCATCACCATATCCCAACAACAAGCCATCAACGAACTTCAATGGGATTAGATTAAAACAACCATCCAATGAAAACAGGCTATTAGGAAGTATCCCACCACAGTTATCTAAAGGACGATTTCAACTTAAAAATTCAGTGCTAAAGGAAAAACAATAGCTAACCTTAGTCTTGAGGTTGGGAAATTCTTCCAGGTTCGAAGGGGCAGGACAAGCTCGCAAGATCAAAATCACTTGAATCAATTTTTGGTAGAAGGAATAGAACTTCCACGTCTATGATGCGGCTGACAATGGATGCATGTGGGCTGCTAGAATTGCCACCGGCCGAAGTCAAAACATGGTTGTTGAACTACAAAATTGTCCAGTCATGGGGTATTGGGGTTAAAAGAGAACCTCGGCCTTTTTCCGCCGAAATCTTTCATATCTTTAACTAAGAGGAATAGGAGAAGAGATGTGAATGATTCCGGCGGAATTCCGAGGCTCTCATTTCAACCCAATACCTCCATGTGAGGACAATTTCGTCATTCAACAGCTCCGTTTTGACTTTGATCGATCTATCAGTGCCAAGAGGCTCTTACAACAAGTAAAACCTCGTCCAAGCTTTCCCTACCTCTTTGTAAAACTCTTTATAACTCTCAAAATTCACCAAGTCATAAATTATACCCTTATTTCCAGGATCTGTTCCATAATCCTCTAACTTCTCAGCCATGCCTTTTTTATTGTAAAACTCCTCATTCGTCTCAAACCTTGACAAGTCAGAACTGCCCTTGTCTACTTAGTCAATCCCTTCCAAACTCCTCAAACGTCACTGGTGAATCCCAACAAACCTTTCTCTATAGGTGTAGACCTTTTCTATTTGTTTTTTTTTTTTTTACTATGGGTAGAGCTTGATGGATGCCTCGTCATTGTTCTTATTTTCCTATTCACAAACACAAGGATGGAGCCAAGGGTGGCTAGCGGTTGCAACTGCCACCCAATGCTTGAATTGAAGTAGAAATTTGTATGTTGCTTCCACCACTAAATATGTTGGGCCGGAGTGCCTTCATGGATTTGATTACACAATTCTACTAAGATAGATGGTGGAAAAACGGTCCGAAAAATATTTTCACTAAGCGATAGATTACATAAATAATTACACTCTCGTTGGTACTTTTACGTCCAGATGATAAACTTCGTGCATGTAGTGAAGAGATCGTATTTCAATTTTTTAAGTCGGTAACTTTTCATTGTTCTTTCTATTGTTATTGTTGCATACATAATAGTCACTACTAGATTAAAATCCTGACTCCTGCACAAACACATAATATTAATGAAAAATTATACTCTCACAGTCCAGATGTTCGACTTGATAAAGCTGTGAAGAGGGACAAAGTAAATGAAGAGCTTCGCTTTTCTCGCAAGCTAAAATCTCATTGATTTGGTCAAGCCATTGTTCAGGGATAAACTACAATCACTCCAGGTTTGTAGAGATTTGTTGTAATCCTCTTTTCCTTATTTAGTTTATTCTGCATTATAGCCATGATGTACATAAATGTACGTAGCGAGGGAATGAAATAAGACAAGTTTTTCCTTTCCATTATTTGAAGATCTTCATGGTATTTTAGAAGATTGTGGACAATGACGGAACTTGCAAGGGGCTTATGGGGGCTAGGGCCTCCCCTCATTTGGCAATCTCTATAATTATCTAGGTTAGTTTTTTTTTCAAGTATCAAAAGTTTACATACTCGCCCTCTCACTAATATATCCTTGTATTTCCTATAATGTTTATGTGTTTTCGTATTTTTACCTCTGTTTTATTGATATTTCTTAGTTTTTTGGTGATGATTTTGGTGATGTTCATGTTGTTGTTTGTTGTTCTGGTGCCTGTTGTCGCTGTCTTGGTGTTTGCTTCCAAAGTTTAGGCTTGCGTCTTCTCTTTTCACAACATATCATGTATATTCTTTTTTCCAGGCCAAAAGAAAAGAATAGGCACCCAGATATATATTGTGTTTGTGTCTTCTCTTTGCACAACATGTATATCACAGCGGTCCGTGTGATTATGTACTACACAATCACACGGACCGCTGTGATTGATTTGGAGGAAACATTTGTTTCCGCCGGCGGTAGAAATAATGTTTTCTCTTCTTTTTTCCAGCCCAAAAGAAAAGAAAGGACACCCAAATATTGTGTTTTGTTTCGGATATTATTTAGACATTAAACGTTTAGATTTTTTAATCTTAATAATTAATCCCGTTGTTCGTATTTCGGCCCCCTTGTATATCAAATCCTAGTTCTGTCGAATGAGCCAAACAATCTTAAAAAATATACTAAGCCCCGATTCACCCGAGTTGCACAAGACCAAAAAGCCACAATTGATGAGAGAATCAATGTATACCAAAAATACCAAACCTTTATTGTATCATTGGGATTGCATTCGTTACAGTCGGTACAAATTTCATCCGAGAACTGAGTAAGGGTGAAGACAAAGGAAAATAAAGAGGTATTGGTTGAATTGCAATATTTAAAAAATTTGATAATTTCGGGTTAAATTTTACATATCAATGATGTTGGAAACGGGAATGTTAGATTTGTTGGGCTTGGGACACGAGATACTTTACACGTACGGAAATGGTTATAATTCACACCCATTAAAGGTGTATACCATTTGCATCTATGGTATGGTCTAAATTGTGGCACATCATTGACATTTTTTAGTTTTTCGTAACTTTTCAGCAATATGATTCGTAACATTTTCTATGATTCTTAACATTTTGGTGTCTCGTAACTTTTTTTAAAAAATCATTACTTTTTTAGGGTCATACACACTCAAATAAGGGGTGTATGTTGTAGCCTTTTCCCGTACGGAAATGTAAGAATATAGACTTTTTTGTTAGATAATTATAGATCTATTTTTAGGATTAAAGTACATCAAATGCAATAATGTTTTGTATGTAGGATAACTCTACCCAACAACCTCAATATATTGGTGGAATGAGTCCGTTTCGGTTAAATGTGGCCCAGAGCATGCATCCATGCCAGTCAATTTGTTCAGCCGAATATGCATGGAAGAGGACTTTCCGCCTGTCACCCCAATATACTCTTATCTTTTTTCTATACTAGATAATAATGAGACTTGTGTATGGCTTACCTGACCCATCAGTAATCGGGCTTCATTTAAAAATCTCAAGCCTGACCCATCAGTAATCGGGCTTCATTTAAAAATCTCAAGCCTGACCCTTTTAAAGTTTCATTTCTTAAACCCCTCCAACTAGCCCATTTATTTTTCCAAAGTATAGTACCCAAGTATCAATTAATTATTCCCGCTATTATAAATTAGAATTTCCAACCATAATCATTATAGTTATACAGAGACAAAGAAATATATGTACATATATGTTTTAAAATTTAGGTAATGTAAATATAATTACGGTAGTGCCTTTTTTTCTTCTTTATTATTTTTTATAGTATAAATACGGAATGTACATCATTGTCATTATTTTATATTAGGACGGAAAGGCTTGATTTTAAGACGTTTTCCTAAGCCCAACCTATTAACCAAACGAGCTTAAAAACTAAACCCAATTCAACCGATGAGCCTAAATACATGGCTTAAACCCTTCAAAAAACAAGCTGAGTTAGGCGCGTTGCAGCCGGTGTGCAATCCTACTCTAAACCCTTGAAAAAACAGGTTGAATTCGATGAACTGGACAGACTAATGGGTCGGTGCACGCTCATACTATACTCTTAACTATAGGGGTGTCCATGCAAGAACCATTTTCCCAATTCCTCCCCTCAAAACATGTTCCAACAACTTGGTTGTTCTCACTCTGTGATTTCCCCTTCCACTGCCACCAGCTATCTTGGATTTCCCTTTATGTGATTTTGTAATCCTACCAGTCCACATTGTTTTTTAATTATACTTTAGATGAAATTATATTATCTCAACCCCAATCCCACACATCGATATGAGTA
>CM029277.1:33865572-33975572 GCA_016920895.1 Vaccinium myrtillus
AGTAGAAACTCTTCCAACCCGGGAACAACCTAATGACTCTGTGCCCTTATTGTCTATTGAAAGATTAACACTCGAGGGTTGGGTACAAGAAGAGAAATCACCAAATCTGCCAAGAGTTCTGCAAAACATAGTTGAAGAAAGAGCGGAAAAAATGCCTATATGCTTAGAAGGATTGACTGCTGAGGTTGGTTCTATCCCTGATTCACACACGCGCTCGCGCACACACACATAGGGCATATTTTCCAGCTATCTTTTGACAATGCCAATGTGATCCATATTATTGAATCTATCCTTTGTTCAAGTACAGTGTTTCGACATTCTTATTCGATACTAGGTATTGAATTGAAATGGTATGATAAAATAATCCAAACAATGGATCCAAGTTTTTTTGTGTCATTTTGCCAAAATCTGGCAGTGGTTAGACCCTGAAAAAACTTATTTAGCTAATCACGATGATTAATGAGATCACAGAAAATAATCAATAATCTATGAACACGCAATATACGTGGAAAACCCCGAATAGGGTAAAAACCACGGGAAGGAATCAAAACACTAAAAAATACCGTTGTGCGATTACAATCGACCTATACTTACAATTGAAAATCCTCTCAATTGACCCAAGCCCCGATTGCCGAATCCACGTTCATCGCACCAAGTGTTTGATTGCCGCAAGCCTTGAATCCTCAAGCCTTCCAAGATACTTCCAGAAATCCACCGGAAGAACGATTGAATCAAAGGTTGAATAAGATCTTGGAGTATTTGATTTTGTTGCTCAAAACTTCATGCAAGAACTCCAAGCCATACCACAAAGATGCCACACATCGCCTTGTCTCTCTCCTTGCTTCTTAATGTCCAAAATCGGCTGCAGAAGATGTGAAAACCGTAACCCTAGTTGCTGCCCTTTTATAGGATGTTTTGCCGCCTGCTTGAGCACATTGAAAGTGCTCGAGCACTTTCCTAACAGCCTACTTGCTGGACCGAGGCATGAAAGTGCTTGAGCATTATGCTAGAGCTTTGCCAACAGCCAATGTGCTTGATACGAGAGAAAAATGTGCTTGAGCACCATTACAAAGACAACATGATTCCTTCCACATCCTAAACAGACGCATCTAGAATATTGAACATAAAGAGTACAACTCGATAGTGTGTCATGGAATTGCCAACCGAAAAAGGAGCTCAGCCTATGGAGCTTACAGACCCTCAACATTTCTACTGTTTTAATATCAGTTTGAAATAAGTAAATAAATATCTATTTGTTGAAGTAGTAAATAGACACAAAGAAATCTGGATTAGCCACAATAAAGGGGTGTTCTTCAGGATAGGAAGATTAGTTGAAGTTATCATTCTGTTTATCAATCGCTATATTGAATTGTGGCTTGTTCAACTACGTAAACATTGCAGTCTGCTAGCGCTTCACGTTTGCCAATCAGCTTGCCAGATGGAAGACACATTGTGGTGCTTCATCCATTAGAGCAATCTACAAAAAATGTAGCACATGCGGCTAGGGTAGATCAATGCTCTCCTACTATGTCTCTTCCAGAGAATAAAATGGTGAGAAAGACATTGAAGAGAAAGTGCAGAACTATGAGTGTAACGGAAATTCACCAACCATATTTTGGTAGAAGATGTGAAGGCTCTGCAAGTGTAGTAGTTTGTCCCTAAACTTTTAAGCATTTTGAAATTATGCGCAGTTCGTTCATAATTCACTTAGAATTTTGATTACTTGTTACTTCAAGTTTTTAAGTTCCGAAATCATATGATGGAGAAACTTCCTTTTGCAAAACTTCTACGCCTTTAATGAACATCTCTTTGTTTTAGCTAGCGTACATATGGCCAACTTTCCCTCAGATTGAATGTTGAAGTTTGTAACTATCTCCATTGGTTTCATTGTAGAACGGACCATCTATTAACATCTTAAAGTTTGTCTTCTTGATTATGGCCTTTTCAACTTGTACTTTGATGTAGCTTTGTCTTCAAACAATACCCATATCATCCATATTCTTGAATTCTACGTAACTTTTAGCCATGAATATTTGACCTTGACTGAAGTCTGAAGCTCGGGGATGCTATTCTTTGTGCGGCTTTTCTTAGTTATTTCCTGAAGTTTGGGACATTTAGCATCATATTCTAAGCCATCGGGATATAGCTGCCTCAGAATAGCATTGCATTCAAATATTTATGCTATTTCTAGGCTCATTTTCAGGACAAAGAATGAATGTGATTCTTGTCACTAAGACAACAGTGTACTGTAGTCATATATCTTCTTTGATAATCGTGTTCATGACATTTATGAGGCTAATAACTTATTAGGACATTAGCATTTTATTGGTTGTGTCCCTTTTGGAAGAATTATTAGACGTTTTTTGAATGGTTGGAGAAGAAAGCAGTGCATTCCATGAAAGTCCAAATTTACGTATTACCTTTATTGGACTCAGAAATGGGCAACCAGGAAGGGGTATTCTACGGGAGACAAAACATCATTTGAAGTTAGCAGCCTATCTATGTCCCAATGTGCCGAGGCAGATGATAATGGCCCCACTGTGTCTAATTCAGAGAAAGGAATTACGAGAGAGGCATTAAAGCGAAATTCTTTAAAGGATCCACGACAACACTTTGGTGCTAGAGGTAAAGATGCAGTGAAGGGTCTTTGTGGTAAGTTTCTATTGTTGAAATAATGTCTTGCTTGCAAGCTGCAATCTTTATCTCTTTTAAATTTTCAACCATACTAGTTTTTCTGCAATCTTGTTTTCTTGTGTTCAAACGGTAAAAGGTGAATGAAAATATTTCATCTGTGTGGCATATTATCCGCTTTTGTTAAGTTCAAGCTGAACATTTACCTTTTTTCAAATCGAAAAATTGGGTTCTAATTAATAGTCCATCTCGATTGGTAAGGATGGTTCTAAGCCTGCTATGCTTTTCTGCTAAACTTTTGATTGCGCTACTAAATTATGGTTTGCATCATTTATACCAAAGCCGGTTTACTTTCTGTCTAAGTCGTGCAAATTTAATGATTGACGGTTTCGCATGCCAGATTCTCTTACATGGAAGTCATTTGAAGTACTAAATAGTCTTCCCCTTGGGGAACAGTCTAACAGTGTTAGAAACTTAGACCGGTGGAGAACACTAACACACAAGCGTTGTGTACCACTAAAGAAATCACATGATGTTCCACGAAGTCAACTAAGTGACTGCTCAGGAGAATTTGCTGCTCAGGTTAGTCCTCACCCTGATTTACATGTAGATAACAATATAATAATTCCATCTAGGTGATAAATGATAATATGATCCATATTGGTGAATTTACCCTTGGTTCAAGTACAGTGTTCAAACCCAGATTCCAATTCGTTTGTATTGAATATTGTCTTCAAGGGTATAATAAAATGAGTTCAAACTATAGATCCAAGTTTTGCTGTTTAGATAAGTTTGAAAGAATATATAACCATCAGTTGTATAAAATGAGTTGTATAAAACACTCAACACACAATTTGAAATGTAGATTAATTTTAGTTGTCATTTAAGAGAGAAAAGGTTAGTTAGTTGTCATTCTGTATATGGATAAGTACATTGAGTATTTACGGATGAGCATTGATCAATGGCTTAGACTATCCAAATGCTGCAGTTTGCTATCAGCTTACCAGATGGAGGACATATCCCATCTCTTTCAGAGAATAAGATTGTGAGAAAGGCATTAAAGAGAAAGTGCAGAACTATGTGCGTACTTAGTTTAGAGGATCACCAACAGCATGTTGGCAGGAGATGGGAAGATGATGCAAATTTTCTTGGTGGTAAGCTTCTACACTTAACTAAGTCTCGCTCTTGTTTATGAACCATCTAATACATCTTGTAAAGGACAAACTAGATTGTTCTCTTTATGGAAGCACAACAAAATTGTAGTTCTTATGTATTGGTGGTGCTCATGCAGCAAAGCGCATCTGTAGGCAGCTTGCAATCGATTGTAAATCCACAGAAAAGTGCATCTGTAGGCAACAAGGGACCCGTCGGTGCCAATTTAAACAAGTAACTCACTTGTATTTTCATTTCTATCGAGTCAATTTGGTTTATTGGGTGTAATCATTAAGCTTTCTTTCGGAGAGGAAAGATAAGTTAAGGTTGTCATTCTATATAAAGATGACAAGATGAGTACATTGATTATATGGGGATTAGTATATTGATAATGGCTTCAAATATCAAAATATTGCAGTCTGCTATCGGCTTACCAGATGGAGGATGCATGCTATCTCTATCAAAAAAGAAAATTGTGAGAAAGACATTAAAGAGGAAGGGAAGAACTATGAGTGTACTTAGTTTGGAGTCTCATCAGCATGTTGACAATAGATGGGAAGATGCCGTGAAGAGCCTTGGCAGTAAGCTTCTACAATTAGCGAAGTCTTGCTCTTGTTTATGAACCGTCTAATGCATCCTGTGAAAGACATACTGCATTGTTCTCTTTATGGAAGACAAAGCATTACAAAATTGTAGTTGTCCATCTCAGGTATTGGTGCTCATGCAGCGAAGCGCGTCTGTAGGCAGCCTGTGATCCATCATGTATCCTCAGCAAATTGCATCCATAGGCAACCTGGGATCCATCGGTGGCCATTTCAACAAGTAACTCAATTATATTCTTATTTATATCACATCAATTTGTTTTATAGGTCGAAATAATTACAAAAAGAGTTAGTAATTTTCTCCCTTCATTTTTTGGGAAATTACAGGGCATACATCACTTATATTTTCAATTCCTGTTGTCACTTCAAGTTATTAATAACGTTTTTTGTGTGTACAATATTGATCTTATTTGATAGATCTCAACTAGTTCTAGTACACAAAATTTTAAAACCCTTAAAATATTTGATAGATCTCAATTAGTTCTATTACACAAATTTTTTAAAACCCTTAAAAATCTAATAGATTGAATGATATGGACATTTCAAAATTGCATTGAAATCTGACCAAGACCGACAATTTGGGACAGAAGGAGTAGCTAATAAGGATATTCGCTGGTTTTTAGGTTTTTTTATTTATTATGTCTTTAGCTTCTATTTCTGTTCTGCTATTTCTGTTTCCCTATTTTGTGGTATGTATTTGTTTAAACCCTCAACTCTATTGTCTTTGCTTTATCTATATATAAATCATAAAATGATGTTGTCTTTTCCTCCAAGTAAAAAATATCACATCTATATATAAATCATAAAATGATGTTGTCTTTCCCCCAAGTAAAAAATATCACTCATGTTTTTCTCTTTATCTATATATAAAAACCTGGACAAAATACCTTTTTGTGTAATTGCTGCTCCTGTAATGGTCATCTTATATTCTTATTAATGATAGCTGGCTTGCATCTGTATTTGAAGTCATTGTCTTCAATGTGAAACGTCCATCTACTCTGCTTGTGTATGTTTTTGGACCTTTTTACATATTCGTGAAATTTTGACCAACTTTTCCCACATTATTCGTACTTGACTGGAGTTATGGAATGTTATTCACAAATATGAATTTATCCTTTGAACTTTTCGGCAGCTCGGGACTTTTAGCACCACATTCTCAGGCATTTACCTGCCTTTAAATAGCACGGTTTTCCAAATTTTATGACAAAAGATGGTAATTATGGTTACTACTATGGAAGTCCGACGTAGTTATATATTTTCTTGGATAAGTGAGTTATGCATTATGAGGCAAGTCATAGATTTTGTTGTTTGTGTGTGTTCGGGAAAAAAGGAGTAGACATGAATTTTCGTAAACTGGGAGAAGAAAGGAGTGTAATCCATAAAAGTCCGAATTACTAAAATAAATGAACGAACATATCTTTGTGAACTAGGTGAAGGAACAAGTGCAATCCAAAAAAGTCCAAATTTACTGATTACCTTTACTTGACTCAGAATTGGGCAACAATGAAGGGCTATCATTTGGTAGATGAGAGACTAGTTGAAGTTATCAGTCTATGTGTGGATGGGAAACTTGTTTTGAGGCTTCGAAATATCCTTACATCCTGGCTTGGTAGATTTTCACCTCGGCCTTCAGCCTTACCAGGAGGGGGAGGGTTTGTGGGGCCTATAGCCTTATCATCAAGTGAATTTGCCGCTACAAACAACAGAACACACCGTGTCGGACAAGATCAAAGCGGCGCTACTGCATCTCATTCGAAGAAGAAGAGAACAAGAGAACAAGAAGACCGTGAAGAGATAAATAAGAGTATTACGTTAAATGATCTTCGACAACATTATGGCAGGAAACGTAAAGATGCAGCAGAGAGCCTTGGTGGTAATTTATTCATTGCCATGTTTCACTTGTTTTCAACCATAATATATAACTCTTCAAGGAGAGCTCCTCAATTATTTCTTGTGGAACCAATATAACAATGCAAATTTCTTATGTTGATTCTTGCTCATGCAGTTAGTGTATCCACGCTTAAACGCATTTCTAGGCTGCACGGGATCACGCGGTGGCCAAATACTATAAGACAAAAAGGTAATTCTTCTCTCATGACTTACTAGTCACCTATTTGAATACTTAATAGAAGAGAAATGGAGAAGTGGAGAACTGATAATACCTCAATATCAAAACTGTCCAAAAACTATCCAACAAATGAGTATTGATCACCATCTGACTTTTATGATTCAAGTACAACTATAAGTTATATAACCTTCTTTATTTTCCTTCTGTCGCCTATATTTGATCTGATCTTACCTAACAGAGTCAAGGATTCAACCAAAAGAAGATACAACTATCAATTTCTCTTCCATTTATTCATTCTTACGTAATTGTTTTTGCCTTTTTTTTTTTTTTTTTTTTGGTCTTTTCTCCATGCAGTTTTGAAACCTCCTGATCCACATGGAGAAACGAATCCATCAACGGAATGTGAGAAATTGTCCACTAATGGGCAGATCGAGATGGAAAATGATCCAGCTCTGAGCCAACCCATGCCTACCATTCCCCATACAATGGGCAGTTCATATGATTGGAGAAGTTTGTTAGTTTCACAGGAGGAGCCTTTTATGGAGGGACATGTTTGTGGATCTTCTAACTGGGCAGCCGCCTCATGTTATGATCCAGCTCTAAGCCAACCCTTGCCTACCATGCCCCACACAGTGGGAAGTTTAAATGATTGGAGAAATTTGTTAGCTTCACAGGAGGATCCTTTTTTGGAGGGAGATGTCTATGGAAATATTAACTCGTCAGTCGCTTCATGTTTTGATCCAACTCCGATTCAACCATTGCCTACAAGTCTCCAAACAATGGGAACTTCAGAAGATTGGAGCATTTTTTTACCTTCACAGGAAGAGCCTTTTATAGAGGGACATGTCTCTGAATCTATTAACTGGACAGTCCCTCCATGTTCTGATCTAGATCCGAGCCAACCCATGTCTACTACTCCGTACACAATGCCTACCATACCCCTCATGACGCCTACGAGGTCCATGAAGCTAAAGGCAATATATGGGGATACAACAATAAAATTTCAACTCCCTCTCACATCGGGAATTAATGAACTGAAGGAAGAAGTGTCGAAGATACTGGAGTTCGAGCATGGTAGTTTCAATGTTGAGTATAAGGATGAGGATGGGGACTGGATTTTAATGGCCCGTGATGAGAATGTATGGGAATATCTGCAACTTCTCACCTCATTGGGAAATCAAGTAGGAAAACTAAAGATTCGTGATAAGGTTCCCAATACCACGAATTTTTGTGAAACCTGCGGAACATTGAAGCGTAAAAGACCATAGTTATGTTTAGATCTAAAAATAATATTACAAGGTTGACTCCAGTTCCATGTTCTTTGTGTAATGGAACATTTCTTTGCCAGATTTTCCACTCAAACCTACTAAATCAAAATATTTCTGGTAATGCTGCTTTCAGTAGGACCTCTTTTTGTTTAGTCCTAGGTTTTACCTAAATTTAGTTGGTGATATTTGTTTGCATAAATCTCAATCAATTGGGGTTTCTTTCTTTGTCATGTCCTGATTTGGGGATTCTTCGTGTTCGCCATCATTGTTTAGATCGTGTGGGTGCATGGAGAGGATGATTAGATTTTGGGGACCACGAACCTAAGTTCATACCCTCGCATTTTGTTTTAGACACTCTGAACTTGTTTACTCTTTTCTTTCCAAAATGAGATCATCAAATCAGGAGCTGATAAACCATTTTCGAAAGTCCATGTGACTTCGGGCTTGCACGGGAGTGAACAAGTGCTTCCAAATTACTGCGGAGTGATGAATTTACGTCTTGGGTAAATTACTGAAGACAATGTCAACAATTTTTGGCAGCCTGATGAATGACGCGTTAGAAAAGAAATGAAGTTTTGACCAAATGCAAAAATTTTACTGTTTACAATAGGCCCTATTGAGTTTTGCAGGACACTGTTAAAAAAAATTATGTGCACTAGTCACATTGTCATTAACCCTAAAACGCAGTGGTCTTAGGTCGGGAGGAAGATTATTCAGTGCACCTTGAGGTGTATATGCTATTAAAAGTGGACTCGTATATGCTATCTGGGCAGCAACATATCCAGGCGCCTAATTCGATTGCCAAACAAGCACTTAATTCAATATCTTCATCTCAGTAAATTTTTTTCCATTCAATGGGGTGGGAACCTGGCCCCGATGCCCTCATCGTGACTCACTGCCACTGGCCGGCAACCAGCTTCGGTCATCATTTGCCGGTGAATTCTTCCAGCAGAAATGATATTCGTTTGGCGATCAATTCTGGCCCACTACACGAATTACAAATGAAATACTATAACAGGATCCAATGGAACTCCTGTGCCGGGGTGCACTACCCAATTCAGCGTCATGCCAAGCCTATAAAAACAGGATCCGAGTCGTTCAACTTTTAGTCCTTGTTAGCAGAATATCTATGTAAAAATTGGAGTTGATTGGGCATTGATAGATCTGTGAACGAATCACATGCGGAAATGGGATTCAGTTTTCACATTTTCCTATTGACACTTGCCCAAATTAAGTTTTTGCAAAATGTTCTACTTGATGAGATCTACAAAGTGAATAATTTGGATCATGTTTTTGGGCTTGGACTCGGCTTGATGCCAGAATGGGATTGAAAGCAGGCTACGGTGCACCCATTCCAATATAGTAGTTCCAGGGCCCTACGGCTGCTGAAACGCACTGTGTGAAAAGCCCTCGTTAGTGGTCAGGGAACACCACAACCATGGACCGGATCCTCTCTGGCTACGGAGAGAGGATTCTCACCCATTTTCTCCAATTTTGCCCAAAGTGAGCCCACCTTGACCCCACAATAACTCTCCGAACCGTTTATATTGTAGGCCAGTTTTATAGTATGTGCATGCAAATATTTACTTTGATCGGACATCAATAAGTAAATAAAAATGTCGGATTTTATTTCACAAAATCGACGGTAAAGAATAGACAATAGGACTTTAGTATTAACTTTTTTTCTAACCGTCGATTTTATGAAACAAAATTCAACTTGTTTGTGTGCCTATTGATTTGCAATCAATGTGATTTTTTGCTTTCTTACTGATAATCAAGACCTACAAGATGAATGGACACATTCTTATGATAAATATCGATCATATACTCAAACAAAAATATCAAATTTATCATAGAAGGGTCTACTAGACGATTAATAGTAGTATAAGCACTAATTAAGGAAATGGGTTATCGTTGGGTTACGCATTAAGTTGGGTTACGAATTACTCCCTCCATTTCAAATTGTTTGTCCCTTATACTCTTGGTATTTTTTTTCCCTCATTTATCGCGGGAACCCTTAAAAACATATTTTAAACACATTGAACAGTTTAGATCATGAAAATTTGATCGGAATCTACGAGGTGTGGACAAAAGTCCGCACTTCAAGGGCGTGGATTGGAAGTTTAGTGTATACATATAGGGAAATGCTACAATACACACCCCTTATACAAAACTTTCAAAATCATGAAAAACATTATCAATCAAAAGATAATAACATTTATTTCAGACTGAGTTTTAGTCCAGTGTCACTACGGCCCGGTCCATCCAGTTCAGTTTTTTTGGTATATTTTTTACCCCAAAAAATAGTAACGTTTATTTTATAAAAGGATCTTTCTACTGTCCGCCTAATGGGCGGACAATAAAAACACATTATGACCGGTCATAATGCCTTTTTACATATACAGGTAACCTGCAAAAATGAATTATGACCGGTCATAAACACATTATGACTGGTCATAATGTGTCTTATTGTCTGCCCATTGGGCGGACGGTAGATTTTGCCTTTATAAAATTTGTGCAAGTGTACATGTATGCTAAATATAGTCGAACATATTGCTATACTAGATATATAAGAATATCAATAGAATTTCCTTAGTTTTGAGTGTGGGCATGTTGAATCTTTTCCCTAAAAAAACTATAAGTCAAGGCAGTGAAGTTAGTGAGTCCGGCTCCTCTCCAATTATATATAAAAAGATTGGAGGATCCTCCAAGGCCTCAATTCTATTTGTAGAGGTGACACCTAGCTATTTATTAGTTTCAATGGTCAAGATTTGAAGCTTTAAGTGAACTCAGAATTCTAGTTTTAACCTTTAAATTGTTTTGTCCCTTTTCTCTCTTCTCAAATGATATCTATTTTCTCTTGTGACGTAGAAAACCAAATCCATTACTGTATGGGGAAAAAAAAAATAGGGTTCTTGTGCCACTCAGTATAAAGTTTGAAAGACAAAAAAATATTTTACAAGGAAATATGATCTCCAAGATGTTCATAAAAATTCTGTTGGAAAAGGTATAAGGTATAACTCTTAGGTTTATTAGTGGTTGCCAAACAAGAAATTATGTTTACTTATTAGGGTCAAACCTAAGAGCGTTAGTTGGTTCAAATTTTACCATTGGAGTTCACGGTGGCCAATTGTCACACATTTGAATAGGATTGGAAGATCCTCCTATTCTTTAGAGATTAGAGAGGATTCCCACCTCGAGGTTACATTGCAGAGGGAATGGGTCTCGAACATTTGGACTGTGAGGGTACAATTTATTATTAACCTTATGTGTTTGCCAGGGACGATGTCAAAATTTCAATCTAGTACTGACTAATACACAAAGTTTATATGCACATAAAGTACCAACAAAAGGGTAATTTTTTTATGTAATCTATTGCTTAGTGAAAAACATTTAGTGCTGGCAGCAACATGAAAATTTCTACTGCAATTGAAGCATTTTTTTTTTAATCGTTGCAGTGGCAACCGTAACTGCTAGCCACCCTTGACTCCATCGTTAGGTTTGTTAATTTGAAGGAAAATAAGGACAAGGACAAGGCATCCATCAAGCTCTACCCACAGTTAAAAAACAAAACAAAAAAGGTGTACACCATACGGAGAAAAGTTTGTTGGGATTCACCAGCGATGTTTGAGGAATTTGGAAGGGATCAACCCGGTAGACAAGGGCATAATTTCTGACTTGTCGAGATTTGAGACAAATGAGGAGTTTTACATTAAGGAACGCATGGCTGTGTAGCTAGAGAAGTTGGGAACAGATCCGGGAAATAAGGGTATAATTTCTGACTTGGTGAATTTTGAGAGTTATAAATAGTTTTACAAGGAGATAGGCATTCTTGGACGTGGTTTACTGGTTTTACTGATAGATGGATCTTAATTGCTGCTATGGCCAACTATCTTAAATTTGAATCAAATCCTTGCTGGGAGGAATTGGACGTCCTGGATTTTTTTCCATGATGGGGTTGAGGATGGATGCAAGCATTGCCACTCCAAGCGAAGTCAAAATAGAGTTGTTGAATAACGTAATTGTCCTCGCATGGAGGTATTGAGAGTTAAGGAGAGCCTCAGCTGATTATCCACCAGAATCCTTCGTGTTTTTAACTAAGTGAAACGGCAATTGTGGCTGCATGAAGATTAGCAACATGAAGATTAGCAACAAGAAGGAAACATCGCGAATATTTCGCCGTGAGAGAATCAAGTTTTTCATGTACAAAGCTTTCCATTGTTGAATCACTTGATGGAATGCTCCGTACGTGACAAACTTGATTCTATCGCAGCGAAACAGGAAATTCGTGATGTTCTTCTCATTGCTAATCTTCTACAACAGCTCTTCCTCATAGTTAAAAACATGATTGATTCTGGTGGAAAAGCCACTGGGGCTCTCGTTTCACCCCAATACTCCCATGCGAGGTCAATTTTGTTATTGAACAATCCGGCTTCGACTTTGCAAAATGGACGGCAATTCTAGCGGCTCAATTGCATCCATCGTCAGCCGGATCATGGAAAACCCAATGGGAAGTTCTATTCTTCCTACCAAGGTATTGGTTCACGTGATTTTGAACTGGAGGATTTTTTTTGTTCTCCATAGGCGAATCCCTCCTTGATTGCTATTCAAGATTCTGATCACTGTGCTCGGATGCTTCCCGATCTCAAGACTAGGTCAGCTCTTTGTTTTTCTCAACCATTGGTTTTTTTAGTGTGCAAATCATCCTCTAGTTAATTAGATGTAGAAAATTTTCGTAATAATGGATAATATTATTTTTACACTTGATTTAGTTGGGTGGTACTTGAAGTGACCCTTATTAATAAAATTAATGACTTATCAATTGGAGAATATTTTTTATTTTTCTCCCTTTAATATGCAGCTCAAGTTGGTTCACTGAGGTTAATTTCTTAAGTTTTGGACTTGGGCTAAAGTGAACCTTTTGAAATAGAAGTGGTTGAGCTTTTTGATGGGCATAGACCCCACATGGTCACCAAACAAAGCAGATAGTAATGCAATAAATGGGAGCAACTAATGACAGCTTGTAAACTCTGTCCACGTGGGATCCACTTGCTTGTAAATGATGATGATGTTTTTTTTTTTTTTATAATCTAATCTCATTGCAGTTGATGGTATCACTGAAGTTCGTACTGAAGTTCGTTGATAGCCTGTTGTCGAGCTGTGGTGATGAGCGGATCATTATATTTACCACCATGTTGCTCTACTGCGCCCTGTTAACATTAATGTTAGGTACCTGCACCGAAAGGAAAATTCAATTGATCAAATGCGATGCGGTTTGCATGAGAAAGGAAACAGGTGGTTCGGGAAACAAGAAAGCCCAAGATCAGAATCTAGCCTCAATCTCCAAATTGGGATAGAAAATTCTGGCATGAGAAGGAAAGCTTGTGTTCAGTGGCGGCTCCAGAATTTTAAGTGAATGTGGTCATTTACAAGTTATACTAATTGTGATATAGATAATAACATCTTACAATTAATTATGCGCTTATGCATATATCATTGCCGAAAAAAGTTCTTTGTACTACAAACTCCACAATTTTAATTAACCATAATTTATCCTCCTTTCACAACCTACTCAATCCAAAAGTTTTTTTTTTTTTTGCACGGCAAAAAAGATTTTATTAATCACTGAAAGAGAACAATGACTAAAAGGAGCGAGGAAAAAGCTTCAAATTCAAAGAATCAAAAGCCTAGACCGAGACCCAAACCTCGATTGGCAAGAGGCCAATCGAGGGAAGAAAAGCAACACAACAAGACAAACTCCTGAAGAACCAGCAACAACAAGAAGAAAACCAGCTACAAACAGGAAAAATACCAAAACAGAGGCAGCAACAGCAAACAACCGAACAACAACAAAAAACTGCACAACCAAAAGACTACCAAACCCAAATCAGCCAAGAGATCCCACAACCCAAACCTTCAAGACCAAAACAAACCCAAAAGAAGCATCCAAAGAATGAACCCAAAAGAATGAAACCACCGAAGCAAAATCAGAGATCACAAGCAGCTCTATCCAAATTTTGGGCTTCCATTTCAGCAATTTTACTTATAACTTCATCTTCATCCCCATCATAGCCGATACCCATCGTCTTGTTAACGGCCCATATAGCTTGAGCTTCATTTAGAAGAATCCGGTTCCTATTGGCAATGCAATCTGAAGAGAGAGAGACAGACAAAGCTGATGCTGCAACAGCTGATCGTAGAACCACGCATTTTTGCTTGTTTCTTCCACCTTTTGTTTTTGTGGAGTAAACTTTGAGAATCCAAGAATATCCTCAATAGTTTTCCTTTTCTTTTTCCCTTTGATCCCTTTGAGAGCTGCTTTAATAGATTGGTTCCCTTCGTGATGGGTCTCAACATTTTCCTTGTTATTCTCCTCAACATAATCACCTTCAACTGAATTAGTCTCACTGATGTAATCTTGGGAGGATTCAGAACTGACTATCAAGTTATGGCTTCTAGATCTCTCCTCAAAAGAAGCGTTGACCTCTGGGATGAATTCTTTTCTTCGCCTATTACAAGCACTTGGATTTAGGTCAACCAAGATGTTGATGTTTTTTACCTGAGAGGGTCTAAGATTAATTTGGGAGCAAATACCATTGGACTCTCCAGTGTTGCTTTGAGATTCTGATAGGTCAGAGTCCACTTCCACTTGGGCTGCCCCACCAAAAGGAACTAAATCAAGACCAAAATTCCCTTGGGCCGAGTTAATATCCCAAATTGGATTGTCCACTGAATCTGGGACCAAAGAGTCCAAAGAGCCCTCTAAGTTATTCTCCAACACAATTCCCTCCTTGTTCACCACAAAACTTGAGTTGGTCGACTTCATAAAAAGGTTACCCTGTTTCCCTTTGTCATTATCCTTGCATTCCCCATGCAAATTAAAAAATTGCTCCATCATGGCATTGTGAGATGCAAAGTCAAAATCGGGAGAAGTTTTTGCAGAGGCTGTTGAAACCTTGTAGGCTGCAGTTTTTTGCATCTGGGAACTACTATCCCATTCCTCTTCAATAATATCAACCACATATTTATGATAATTGATTTCCAATTGAATCTTGTCCACAATCTTGTGGGGTTTAGCCGTTGCAATCAAAATTAGACCTTTATCGATGGATAGAAGTTTTAGGCTGCTTTCATCTAATTCCATGAAGATTCCCCAAATCTCCCCAATTTTCTTGAAAGTTTGTGTATCCCAGGCATTGAGAGGTACGCCTGTACAAGATAACCATACAAACCTTTCCTTTCCTGCAGCTTCTCCGTTCCATGGTTTCATGCTTTCAAACCAAAGCTCCCACCAGTTTTCTTTGATTGATATATCCCTTGCATCAGAATTCAGAAAAGTTATAAGAAATTTGTGATTCAGAGATTTGTGATTCTTCCCTTTTCAGCACCTTTGCTAGATATTCACATGGCATCCTTCTATGTAATATGGCAACAGCACTTCTCAATAGCCACTCATTGCCAGATTGTTGAATTTTGATAGATTTGGTGGGCAGAACTTGACCTTCCATACCAGATACAGTTTGGGCATAAGATTTACCTTTATCAAAAGTTGCATGGGCATACGAATTCTCTTGAGCTAGGTGGTTTGACTCAGCTTTCTTCCATGAGAGAGCACCTTTATAGCTAGATTCAGCTATATCTTTGGAAGACTGAGATGATTACCATTGTCCCTTTTGAGTTTCGAATTGAAAGATGCTACCTTAACGAAAAGCTTGTTGTCACCCACTTGCAAACCACTAGCTTTTGTGACGGCTACTTCGGCAGAGATGGGACAATCATAACGGACGAAACCGAATCTGCTCCCTCTGTTGCTTCTTTTAGCTGGATATAAGTCTCTTTCACAATCCCATAATTTGTGAAGGTTTTTGACAGCCAAGCACGATTTGCTTCTTCTGGAATATTGTCAACAAATAAGGTGATGAGTTCCTTATTGTTGAATACCAACTGTTGCTTTCTCCCCCTGTTGACAGAGATCCAATCATTGACCTCTTTTACCTCTATGCCTTCTTTTCTCCAACTTCTCTCTTCCATATCACCAAATTAGAAAACTCACGAGATACCCATAGTCAAAAAAGTATATGTTTTTGGCTGAAAAAGCTGATAACCTTCACTCGAAAACACACAACGAAGAATACCCAACACCAGATCGAGAATCACAACTAAGAAGATACTAAACAGATTCGAATCCTCCACAGTCAACAATAACAAACAGAGTATAGAGAAAACAATACATAATGAAACAAACGGTCCCAGCCGCCTATAAAGAGAGTAAAGGGGTCCTGCCGCCTTCGAAAAATACCTTGAAAGCGGATGAAATAACCACCACCGAAGAGAAACTGCTAGAAAAACACCGTATCGAGCACTGGAGAAGACCCAAAAATCGAGACCTTTATAGCCGAAGAAGAAGGGTGGAGACGGGAAGATGGGTATGGATAAGGGGAAAAACGGGTTGAGAAGAGGGGATTTGGTGGAGGATCAGCCCAGCCGGCATCGCCGCCGGTGAAACTTTTGAAAAGATGTCGAAGCACACTTGCCTATCTTTACTCAATCCAAAAGATGCTTACATTATCCTCAATGTTAATGCATCCCCATCCCGAAACTCATCGCTAACAAATTTCGCAAGTTGGTAACTTTTCTACTGCCTCGCTTACTCAATGTTTGCGAATCATTTTGTGGCTATCATTTCCTCTAAATATGGCGAGGTCGAAACACTGGGAAAAATCAATTGGACGTCAAAAGTTTTAGCTGGGTCACTCCTAAATTTCCAGGTTCTCTTGTTGAACGTTCGTTTTCTTGATTTGGGTCACTCCTAAATTTTCAGGTTCTCTCTTTCAACGTTTGTTTTCTTGATTTCTCTAGTGATGACCATGATAAAGAGACCACCTTAACTTTTTGCCTAATAACTTTTTTGACTTCTTACTTTTTATTTTCCCTATTTTGATTAACATAAAAGACCTAGAGAATTCAATCTGCATATTTCTCTCAATACTACGGCTGGAAAAGGCATTCTTACACATATCCCAAATACGCTAAAAATTCATAAAAACGTTTTAACCATCACACAAAAAGTCACAAAATTATATTAAATAAATTCAAAAAGTAATAAAATGAGACTCTCAAATATCTCTTTATTAAAAAGCTCACAAAGGTGTGGGGAGTGAGATTAACAGAGGATCCAAGTCCCTTAACATTAGCAACATTTTTTATTTTGACCAACTGGTAGAAAAAAGGACAAAATGAAAAAAAAGCAAGAAAGAGACCTAAAAGCTCCACTGCCATGATTCACGCTTGAAAATTAGTTGAGGTGTGAATGGGAACCTTCAGAGTCAACAAAGAGGGCTTCAGACCCACCCCTTGATTGTCCTAGTGGGAAGGGCGAGGGCTTCGGACCCACCAATTGGTTGTCCTAGTGGAAGGGCGAATGTCCATTTGCAATATAGCAACAGTTTGATTCTTCTGGGATGCCAATCATAATTTAAGTGGGCGGCTATGACGGTGGGGTGTTGTGATCGTCTCTCCACAAAAATTAGCCGAGGTGCTTGTAACTTGACCCAAACACTTAGTCATAAATAATAAAAAAGAGGGCTTGGGGGATTTGTGGAGATCCGGAATTGAATTGGAGCATTGCAAAAAATCCAACTTCTAATTAATTAACATGACAAACTTCCTTTTTCTGACCATCAAAATTTACGTAATACGACCGTCACATAAAAATAGTGTAGCACAGTGCACATGAAAATTATAACTCCGCATACAAACATGTACACAGTAAACCTGCAGTTTTTAGAGATGACTTGTGCATGCACATATTAGTCACAGAGTGATTCCGTAAAGTCCAATTTGGATTCTACACAAAAAATTTGAGTCGTTCATTACTATCTAGCTACTAGTATATATCTTTGCTTTGGGAAGAGTTTTTTGGTCCCTTTGATTGCTTTTATCTGACAATTAATAGTGTTTACGACTAAGTGGGGAACCCTTTGAAGAAAGGGGTTCCGCATTTTCCACTTCAATCATGAAGATGAGACATTACTATAGTGAAAATTCTACTTGTGGAAATAGAATGATTGAAATGAAATTATGTGTAAATTTCCTGGAAACGCAAAGGAAATTTATCATCATCTCCGCTTTTCCTCTAAGGAAATTTCTTATCTCTTTTCGGTGCCAGTTCACACACGCGATCTCTCTCCACTTTGCGGATCAATCATACTCAAATCGGAATCAAATCGTGATGACATAAATATATTGAATAGTATATATACCACTTAGAAACCACGTACTCCATACAAGTTATCCAAAAGAGGATGATTAAATAAAGTAGCACTAAAGTTTACTACATGCGTAAATATAGCAAAGTTACTTTATTACTTCCGGACATATTATTTTAAATTTTTTGAATTATACACCAGTATAATTTATATTCTCGTAAAAAACCACACACCTTGTACGTAGCAATGGACTGTTTTTGTGGATTAATTTTCCCGTTTCTATCAACTAATTATGAAATTTAGTTTGACCAGCTAGTTATATTTTCACTATTAGGTTAAGTTTGTTTAAATAAAGTTTGTAGTATTTACTCTCAAAGATCTATTTAGCTTTTCGTAAAGATTTTTTAGATAGAACAATAAAAAGAAGCACTAAACTATTGACCGAAATTCAGAGAAATTCAGATGCGGTGATTCTTGTAAGGACCAAATTTCAGAGTCGTCTTGTTTTTGGCAATTCCATGTGACAAAACACATATTCAATATCGAGTTGTAATTTTCTATTTCTAAGTAGGAGTCTGTATAGGATTAGAGTGGAAGGAATCTCTTTATTATGCAATTTGCGAGTTAGTGTGTTAGTCGTTTTGTTGCTGATCAATATGGTGCACTTAGAACGGGAAGATCATTCGTGGGATCAATCGGTTTATTGGTCGGGTGTCTCCAATATAACACAGGTTGCAACAGGTTGCACGGGACTTGTATTTTCAGAGAATATAGACTGATAAAAGGATCAATCAGGTTGGTAGTCTGCAGCGCCAAAAAATCCGGATCTACAATGACCCGATCAATCGGCTTATGATGCGATTGATCGGACTGGGAATTCTATAAATATGTCACGTTTATGGATCTAGGTTAAGGAGGTCGGCTGAAAAAGAATATGAGAGCTGCTTGTTCAAAAAGCCACAAAACCCTAGAGTATCGAGAGTGAATCTTGAAGCACAAGATCGATGGAACTTTAATCAAAGTTTCAAGAGGTTTCTACTTCAATTATCATCATCGATCAAGTTGTTTTCCGGTGAATTTCTGGAAGAACGTTTGGAAGGCTCGAGGATTCGAGGCAGCATCAATCAAATACTGGGTGTGGTGTACGAGGATTCGGCAAGTACATCTTAGAGCGATTGTGAGTGATTTTAGGGTAAGATTACTTGTAACTACACAATGGTTTTATAGTGTTTGTGTAACGACCCTATTTTCGGCCCTATTTTTGTATAGTCAAATAAATTAATTAAAATTAAGTATCGTGATAAAAATCCAAGTTTCAGACTACGTGGTACAAAATATTTTGATTCATAAAACTATTAGTTCATGTTATTTTAATATGTATTTTTACGAATTTCGTCTGTGTTAAAAAATGTGTCCGTCCGAGAGTCTATATGAGCTATTCCCGATTACATGGATGTGTGTATAGAATATCTATACACAGATGTATACCTATTATAT
This sequence comes from Vaccinium myrtillus, assembly GCA_016920895.1. Taxonomy (NCBI): domain Eukaryota; kingdom Viridiplantae; phylum Streptophyta; class Magnoliopsida; order Ericales; family Ericaceae; genus Vaccinium; species Vaccinium myrtillus. The sequence continues at coordinate 33,884,999 of CM029277.1, forward strand.
AAATATTGTATTGTATAATAACCGTAAGCTTTAATTGCACTATCCCTTAGAAATCCCACCAATCCTTATCTCTGGAAACCTCCACACCCTGCATTACCAACCTCCCTGCAATGCCAGCCACCACCCCATCCCATTAGTTACTCCACTGTCTCCATTTCACCTATAACAATACCTTCCCTCTTTCCTTTCTTTTTACACCACACCAGCAATGCAGAGAGAAAGAAAAAGAAAAAGGAGAGAGTGAACAGAGAGTAGAAAAGACGAAGAAGTTTTCGGAGAAGTTCCTCCCTGCAATGCCGCTCGACGCTATCGTGTCCCACTCAAACTATTCCAATTTAGCTAAATCTGCAGGAATTAAGGTAGGTTTATCCTACCGAACCCTCTTTTGTGTTAATTTAATTTTTAGTTGGGTAAGGAACGAAACCCCGTAGCTCGAAACGTTAAAATTGGCGAACAAGACTGCCAAAAATATTTATTCGGACAGTCAGTCCCACATTTGATTTCACCGAAACAATACTCATGAATTGGATTGCAGTTTGATGACACATAGGACCTAGAACTCCCAGATTTGTACCACGTACCTTGCGAATAAATACACCAGGACATTATTATATTTTTTTTTTCTTCCTACTAGCCATCCTCTCTCGGTAATGGTATCATAAACGTGGCAGAAATATTGCTGCATGTGTTCTTAAATTCCTAGATTAGTAAATGGGAATCTTTATCTATTTTTTTTTCATAAACAACCAAGGAGTTTTGACATTTAGCCATAGATTATAATTTCTTTGTGAAGCCTATTGACAAAAAGAATACAGAGGCCAAGTTACATGATGTTAATGCATTTAGATTATTCTCTTTCAGGAAGTGATTATGTTACATTTTGCATTGAAATTACAAATTTGTGTGTATTATTTATTACTGTCTTGATCATTGTGTATATGGATTATTGGTTTAGTTTCGTACAATTGCTTGTACTGCTATTAAAGTTGTTTGTGAAAATTTAGATTGGACAATAGGATCACTGGGGTGGTTATGGACCGTGAGAAATTCATTGTAGACGATGATTAGGTAATGATGGAAAAACAATTATGAGAAACGATGAAGAGTAAAAAGGGTGACCAGGTTGGACCCTGTTGTGAGGGTGACCTTTGTGGGCCCTGGAGGAGATATAATTTGTTTGGATTCTAGATATTGAGATTACGAAACCCTAGATAAGGCACGGTGGTGATTGGTTCCTGAACGGTTTGGTTATAAGGGTGGAATTGTGCTTGCGTCACAACCCGGGGCAGCGTGCTTGTGTCACAACCCGGTGAAGTTTTGTTCATTCCTTGTGTGGTTGCGGGTGGAAGACCCAAGTAGCTAACTTTGCTCTCATCCGGGCCTTAATCTACAAGGGGGAGTCGAATCACACCAGTTGGCTTACGCTGGAGGTTACGGGGTAAGAAAGATTTCTGAGGATGGAATCTTAGTTATCACATAGGTTAATGGATAGTAAAAAAATGAAGATTTTATTTCATTTAACTTATTGATTATTCATGCTTATGTGCATAAAATGAATATTATTGTTCCATCTATCTTGTTCATTATCCATACTTATGTGCTAGATACGTGTGGGTTAAGTAGGTGTAGGATAAATCTACTGAGCGTTTTATGCTCACGGTACTACGTACCCTGGTATTCGTACGCCAGGTATAGAAGACGGAGCAGAGGAGCCGTATCAAGTCAAAGAGGAAGCTGTTCTGTAAAGTGAATCAAACGAAGCTTGGATTTTCTTTTCGTAGATGCTCTGTTTATTTTCAAAAGCTTTAATTCGAAGTTGTAACTCTATGTTAGACCTCTTTATTCAAAATTTCAATTAGTTGTAATAAGACAAAATTTATGTTGTTAAACAATTTATGAGTTTTTATCAGATAAATTATTTGAAAAATGTTTTAATAACGTTTCCGAAAATTCGGGGCGTTACAGTTTGATTCCTTCCCGTGGTTTTTGCCCATTTAGGGTTTTTCCACGTATATCTAGTGTTCATCAGTTTATTTGCTTTATGGTTGTGATTGGGTCATATATTGATCGATGTTATTGTTTTTATTAAGATAAAATAATCCAGCAAATTATAAAACCTAGGCGATCTAGGATTTTTCAATTCTAAAGAATTCAAATTATTTTCATCTCAGGTATAAAATAAGTTTTTTGTCTTAGTCTTTTACTTTTATTTTATCATGTTGAGCTAAATTATTATTTCAAAACGATTAACCTGCGGTAAAATTGATGCAATAGAAGGTACGCCCAAAACAGAACGATAGTTATTTTAGGAATTATCAAGAAAATATCGGCTTTGGAGACCAACTAAATATTATGGGGAATATTGTTACAATCTTTCTTTGCTCACTCTTTTTGGGCGGTTTGGTAGTCTTGATTATACATTCTGCATTATTAATTTGTCCTGCATTTTGCATTATGCATTTTGATAAGGACCCAATTTTGTGGAGTGAAATAGTGAAATAGTGAAATTATGAAATTATATTTTAATCAAAGTTTAGAATACCGTACCGACCTTGGTACCATTTTTCCTACTAGTACGATACGTATAAGTACCAGTTAGATAGTGGACACAGTTTCCAATTTGGGGCCATTACCATTATATATAGTTATAAATCAATAATTTGTCCCATACTATTCAATTCATGGTTACGTTAACAAAAACTATACTCCCATCATATAATCTGGGGTTCGGTGTTGGTGTTGTGCACGGGATGCACAGCACCGTGTTGCGCATCATCCGAGTCGTCCACTCGGCAATCCAATAGTCCAACTTTCATCTTCCAATGAACGGTTCGGATGTCGCCGAGCGGATGGCCGGCTCGAATGGTGTGCAGCATGGTGATGTGCACCACCTGCATAGCACCAACCCCGGCCCGCTTGCTATAATATGTCTATATACTATTTGATAATTTTCTCCATAGCATTCACTTCGTTAATCCCGAGTACCGGGAATGACATAAATTAGAATGAAAACACCATTCTCATGGATTGAATTGGCTTGTTTTTTGACCAAGACCATGTCCAACCATTGAGGCTTGGCCCTAGACCATGTTGGAATTTGAGGGTCAAGGTTCTTGTTTTTTTAGTATAAAACTGAGGGATGTTCATGTTCACGTCAAATCACCAACCAAGCCTATGCATCTTATACCTCCTCTTAGATATTTCAAGCTAATATGAAGGCTAACTTATTTGTGCCTAATGCAAGTTAGTCCATTTGAATAAAGTCATTGTGCGTGGGGAAATGCCATTCTTTCTGCAGGTGGAGAGAAGTATTGGGTACCACTACTAATATTTTCAACCAAGTAAACTGCAGATTGCGGTTAACAATTTTTAAAAGTTAAGATTTCCTTGTGGTGTAGTGGTAATGTACATACAATTTTTAAAAGATATGTGTATAGCAGGTAGTTACAACCTAGGGATATTCTTGTTTAAACGTGATAAAGTTATGTGTTTTTCAGTTTCTTTACTAACATATCCATAAATTCAACTCAAGTACGGTTTTGAGAGAGCCCTTGAAAAGAAGCGTCAATAGCTCATCAATTTTGCCTTTTTCCTGGGGATTATCGGTGTCTTCCTCATTGTTGAAACATATTGGTGAAACAAGATTACTCCGAGTTTAGTTCACTTCAGCCATGCCATTCCCACATTGAAGTGAAGTTCTGATGTTCAGCTACCTAATTAGTGTTTTGAACTTTTACTGTCTACAAACCTTTACAAATAGCTACGTAGCTTTGAAATTGTCCTCCATGTTTCTAATCTAATTTTGTTACATTAAAATCCCTTAGCATAAAATGGCTTCAAGTTGATCAAAAGAAGTTATAAAACAGTAAACCTGCTCATTAGGATTTTCACATGCACTTATCTAACGTATATCAGGATGTCTTGATAGATATTTAACTTGAATCATCTGCCCTTTGATTGCATACCATTGTTAGAGTTTTAGTGATCTGTAATTTTTTTTGGGGTAGTCTTAAATTGCACCGAAGGGAATAAATGGATCATGCTGTTGGAGTTCGATCTTGTAACTGTTCAGATTTTTTAAAAGCAAAATTTGTGTATGGAGATAGATAGTAGATACAATGAGAAGCATTGGCAATGATGATACATGATCCAAGTAGGTGACAAATTTCAAATCTTCCTATGATATATTTTTATGTATAACTGTAATGAAAGTTCATATATTATTTTTATTGAAGCTCTATGGAAGTTTAGGATGTCATTTTGCAAGTCGTCATTCACCTGCTCTTTGAACTTTGTGTTTTTTAGGAGATTCCATTATAAGATAGTACTGTAAGAAACAATCACGTGCATCGCACGTGCCCTATTACTAGTAACCATAAAAATCATCACTAAATTTGGAATCCCCTCATCATTTCAAAAATTCCTTTTTTTAGGCAACAATTATCCCCACTCATTTTGAAAGCCCTAACAATCTCAATTACCCTGCATATAGTATAAGTAGCTTGGTGGCCAAACCCAGTGCTCCTCTTAAGGAGGCCATGGGTTCAATCGAGACGGCGCAATGGTTTTTTAGCTGAACACCCACCAATTCTCGTCATAATTTTTAAAAGTTTTTACCAAGAGTATATACTGACACACGTGTAGGTAATAGTGGGACTTTGTTACGTTGATATGGTTTTCAAATTTACACACATAAATAGTAAACCAACTTTAGTAAACATCAAGTGTGGTTTTTTAATATTATGAGAACAAGATGAAATTGTGAAGACTGGTATAATTATTCAAATTAGAAAACAAAATTACTATTCCAGATCCGCTGTCCCCCTTTGGTGTCCTACTCCCTATTGCTGCCTGTGGCGGCACACACTAAAAACCCTTTAATTTATTTTTTTTTCCTTTTAAAACGGCAAAACCCTTTAGAAACCTTTAGGAACCTTTTTCCGTTAGAAAACTTTTTAGTCCGTTAGTAACCGTTCTCCGTTGAAAACAAAGGGACCTCTTTTCATATGCAACCGGAGTTTCAGCCAGGCGTATGAAATACATGAACCTCCTTTCTTGAAAAAAAAAAAAAAAACCATACCCTTGCACTCTAAAGTCCAAACAAGAGTTCTTTTTTTGATAAATAAAACAAGAGTTCTTTGATGCTCTGAAATCAACTTGGATTTAGTTTGTTAACTCTGATTTATTCTGTTAAAACGAGTTCTAGGCCAAACAGACTTCAAAGATGATTTTTATTTCCTGTAGATGTGTTCTAATTCTTTTACTCCAAACACATGTTCTTGGAAAATCAAGAGTTCTAGACACGTGTTTTGGGCTAAAACTAATTCTATTTTCACTCCAAGCACCATTTTGCTTTGTTGATTGATAAAGAAAAAAAGAGGAAAAAAACTTGTTCCAAATCATTACCAGCCAACAAAAATTATTGTTATCATTCAACTTGTAGGGCCGGCTCATCAAACGCATGTGTTCGCAAACAACTATTTTGATCAAACATCAATAAGCGTATAAGCTAATCATTTAAAATGGACGATTAAAGTTCAATAAGCAATATGGTCTTTGTTTTCTTGTTAGGGCTCAAAAACTACACGAGTGTAGAGCTGCGAAGGGAATCACCGTCGGCGTAGAGGCTATTGTTGTTTTTTGTACATTTTTTTTATATAGTTTTAATACATTTATATTATTATATGCATGTTTATTTGGAATTTTTGTGTCGCAAACATTATTGCCCCATTCAAATGAAATTTCTGACTCCGTCCCTAGACTCTACAATAAAGTTCCGTACGGAGAGACCCAATGGAGTTGATAGCAGGTGGGTTCACATGAGAATTGAATATGGTAAAAATTTAAGAAAAAGTTTTGTCCTCCTAAAGCATGACTTACCTCATATGATGGATTTACAGTCGTTAGTATGATTGTAAACAAATATGCTACCATTAATTCAAAACATGACTTACCTCACACAAGATGTAATTAGGAGAAGAGTCATTGCCTTGATTCTCCATGCTTTGTTTCCCTATCTAACTATTAACCCTAAAAACCTCCACCCCTTTTCATTGAAAAGTCGTGCGGCATATTTTTTTACAGGAAAGGAGGTGAAAAGGCCCTAAACCAAATGGAAGACTAAAGGGCTTTGCAGTTATAAAAAAAAAAGACTAAAGGGTTTTTAGTGCGTGCCACATGGCAACAATACCAAAGGGCCGGGGACAGAGGATCCAGAGTGCAAAATTACTACGTAGTTTATTATATATACTTCAAGTAAGCAGCATGTGCAACTACAGCTCTGGTTTTCATTAATAGAAGCATAATTTTAAAAATTAGATATAGACTTTGCTTCTGCTGCGTATGCTGAAAGTACCCAAAATAACGCAAACCCTCTCGTTCAACCAGACTCTGATACCAACTTTGTCACAACTCAACCCAAAGGGTTAGAAATTATGACCGGCCAGTGATTTAGAATCACCTAGGCCTTTCTAAAAATCACATTTGTACAACTTTTCTAAATTATTGAATTAAATAAATTGAAAAGGGAATCATTAAATTTGACAAAATACATTCAGAGCTGACCTAACATGCAACAAGAATACATATTAATCAATCGGCATCACTCCCTCCGTCCCATGTAGCTTGCCCATTTTGGGGAAGCGTGCATTTTGCACGCAAAAAAAGGATGTTTGTATGAGAATTATTTTTAAAAAAAAATTACACCAATTTTTCTACTCAATAAGATCTTTAAATTTACACCAATCAAAATATCGAATCACGCATTTCATAACGCATTTCATATAAAAACTAAAAATAAAACAATATGTATGATTTAACCAATGTATATATGTAAATAACTCACCTTTTATAGCGTGAACTGAGCGTAACTATGGGTACAAAATTATTAGCCAACATTCAAACCGGGGTGGAGAGACAAGACTGTCGTGTTTCAGAAAAAGTTTCGCATTGGGTAGAGACTAATATTGAGAATGTGATGTCTGTGTTTTTTTTCCTCAACTGTACGTATAAGAGATAGTACAAGGGAATTTTCGGTGGAAATAAAGAGAGTCTTGCTGTGGGGAAAAGATAGGCCAGAGGAGATGTTCAAAAAGGAACGTGAGAGACCAAGATCCAACATCCGCCAATTACGGATGATTCACATCCCAACTGTCTACTAGAGCAAATATTAATTAAACGAATACTCCTATATAAAAAGGGGAGATGTTGCTAGTGGAGTTATCAGCTGAGAAGAAAGTATCTAACCGACAGTCCGCACCGGTTGCACTGTCCAGGCTTTGTCCTTAGAAAAATCTCAAAAAATTTACCGCTCGCTAGCTATAAAAATTACAAAAATGATAGGTACACATCCTTTCAACCACTCCCCATCACACCCTCTCTCACATGTGTGGTGGGGCCCACCCGGTGGGTCCCAGTGAGCTCCACCACACATGTGAGAGAGGGTGTGGTGGGGAGTGGTTGAAAGGGTGTGTACCTATCATTATTGTAAAAATTACTTTAAGATCAACCATGGAGACAGAATTTTGATAAACAAAATTAAATATTGACACACGAATTTTATTTATGAAAAATTGGATTATCACAAAAAGTGAAACGAACTACAAAAATAGACTAACAAATCCGGTCGGTGGTGATACAGCGAAGCGTATGATTAAGAACGACGTGAAACCAGGACAATCACAAACAACGATTGAGTCCGAGATACTTTCTCCTTGAACAACCAATTTTGAGTATAAACTCGTTTTCTTTAATTCATAAATAGCCAAATTGCCCAAAGGCTTACAACTCAATTTATAATAGAAGAAATCCTGCATATTAGGAAATAAAGAAAAAGAAAACAATAAACTTAGAAACTAAATTTCTTCTTGACCAAGCAAGAATTAACGGAAGCTATATAAGCTAAACTAGGAAACAAAATACTCTAGAACACTTATTTCTAAAATTGCAAGACTCCCTAACAAAATTAATAAAATGAAAATAAGGAAAACTTAAAACACTATTTGTAAGTAATATTAAATTGGGCCAGTTAGTGAGAGGTCCGCTATAGATAGTTCTTAAGACCGGAGGTCCACTGTATAATTTTGAAAGACTTCCAGTCCACTCCGCTCAAAAAACACGTTGAACTTCCAAAAGTAACCCCACTCCTTACTACAGTATATATATCATAACCGGCTATCACTTATAGGCTATAGCGACAGGCGCCACCGACCTCTGGAGACTGACGCTAGTGTTTTTCGAGCGCCCTATCTGGAGACTTCCTCCAACAATCAACGTCGCGATCTTCCATCGCCATATCTGACTACGGCCTCCAACGATCGCCGGCGATTTACCGGCGTCACCTACATGCGTGAGAAGGAGACGGGACAAAACTTGCCGAAAAAAATGGTGATCGACGGTGGTGGCTCTCGGTGAGAGAGCTGAGCTCCTTTGCGGACACTCTTTCTATCTCTCTCTCTCTCTCTCTCTCTCTCTCTCTGTGATCAGTTCAAAAAAAATTCCTCCGGCGTTTTTAAGCTCTGTTTTTTGTTCTTGCAAAGAGAGAGGATTTTGAAGGCATATATATGGATGTTCTATATAGCCGTCAGATCGACGCGATTCGAACCTGCCAGCCGTCAGAGTTGATTGGGTTTTGTAGCCGTCGGAGCTGATTGGGTTTTGTGAGGTGACGTTACTTTTTTTTATTTCATTTTTTGTTTATTTTTTGATTTACCTTTGTTTTCACCCGATAAACCAACCGGTCATTAATTTTGGATTTGGAGGGGCATGGGACTGTATCTTCTAACCATTGTCCAAATCCAAATCCTAATGTGTTTTCACCTGATAAACCAACCAGTCAAAAAAATTAGTGAAATGTCACTAATTTTTAAAATTTTTAACTTCGTACAGGAAATTAAAAAAAAAAACTCCTACTTCCGACTGACTAGTACCCCACCCCACCTTCACTACCACTCCACCTCCACACCACGACAGACCACTTCCGGCAACCCAAAAAGTTAGTGGCATTTCATTAATTTTTAAAAGTTCTAATTTTGTATAGAAACTTGAAAAAAATCACCAACTAGTCAACTCCTAAAACTAATGACAGCTCACTAAACTTCATAAAAGCTAAAGAAACCAACCAATAAAAGCTATTTCGAATCTAGTGACAAGTCACTAAACTTCATGCCTAGTTTAAAACACCTAATTTCGTACATAAAAATTCAAAAAAGATCAACACAATCTCCGGCTAACCACCACCCCACCTCTGCACCACCTCAAACTACTTTTGGCGACCCAAAAAGTTAGTGACATTTCACTAATTTTTAAAAGTTCTAATTTTGTACAGAAAACTTGAAAAAGTCACCAACTGGTCAACTCCTGAAACTAGTGACAACTCACTAAACTTCATAAAAGCTAAAGAAATCAACGAACAAAGCTTTATCGAATCTAGTGACAAGTCACTAAACTTCATGTCTGGTTTAAAATACCTAATTTCGTACATAAAATTAAAAAAAAAATCAGCACGACCACCTATTTCTAAAAATTATAGCTATCAAACAAAGTCGGATGACAAGAAGCCTCCATTGGTCACTAACGCCCATAGATTTGGCGAGTAGATGTAAGGAATTTACATGTGTGCACATACATTGACAACTAGTGAAATGTCATTAATCATCATAGATCATAATCACTCTACATTCGAAAATTGTCAAACTATGCTCGATCATCCAGCACGTAAACACAAGTGAAAACTAGTGAAACATAGTAAAGCCTAATTAACATTTCATAAACTTCAGAAAACAATTTGTACTATAAATCTGATAGCGTTGATTATAATTCTAAGACTAAGAAGTGATTTTCCATTTAGCCTATCAAAAGCATCACCTTCCAAGACTGAGAAGGCCCTGTAGAACTGAGCTGGACCACCAGACATGGAACGCACGTATCGTCGGAGAAAGGAGAGATGCCATGTTTGAGACCAAAACAATGAGTACGGCAGCTTCACTGATGCCTTGCAATTCGAGACCAAAACAAGTGTACCCCAGGTTAAAGATGACAAGGTGCTTATTATGGCTTTCACTTTTGAGACTTACTTCAGCCAAAAGTATACAAATCGGTGCAGGAAGCAAGAGGAAATCTTACTTTTACCACTAAATGGACTAAAAATTGGCAGTTGCTCCTAATTTGGGATAAGGAAAAAAAACAACGCCGCTAATCAATAACTTTTAGTTGCCAACCACAGGACAATAATAAAAAAAATAAAGGAATTGATCAATTGAAATCAAAGAAACTTCACAATATATATACTCAGGCTACGTGTGCGTGTAAGTCATTTTGTCGAACATGTGGAATACATACTTTTTCACCAAAACTGGGATTCAAGACTAAAACTGGGATTCAAGACTAAAACTGGGTTTGGAACGCCAAACCTTTGGAAGTTCTAATGAGACTGAAGAAAGGTACCTGTACGTATAGGGTACTTATGCCTTCAATTTTCCACACCAAAGATTGCGAGATTTTGTGTGGAGGTTTTGATTGTAGCTTCATGAGAGAGAGAGAGAGAGATAGCGCAATGTGTCCAGAGGTCATAGAAGTTGAGAGAGTCCCTTTTACGGAGTGAGGGTGTTTGTGACCAAAATAAAGGGAGAGTGAGTGTGTTTTATCCTTTTATCAAATCATAATTATAAACAATGTCTTTATGTTTTTTAGCCAAAAATCCAAAACATTTGACATTTTTAAAGGGAAGGACAAGGAACTTTTGAAATCGAACATAAAAACAAAAAACATTTGACATTTTTAAATGGAAGGACAAGGAACTTTTGCAATCGAACATAAAGACAAAAAAAAATTAGTAATATGTTACTAATTTTTAAAAGTTCTAATTTCGAACATAAAATTAAAAAAATCACCACCCAATCTCCGGCCGACCACCATCCCACCTCCGGCCGACCACTTCCGGCGACCAAAAAAATTAGTTAGATGTCACTAATTTTTAAAAATTCTAATTTCGAACATAAAATTAGAAAAATCACCACCCAACCTTTGGCTGACCACCACCCCACTTCTTGGCCGACCACTTCCGGTGACCAAAAAAATTAGTGAGATGTTACTAATTTTTAAAAATTCTAATTTAGAACATATAATTCAAAAAAATCACCACCCCACATCCGGCCGACCACCACCCCACCTCTGGCCAACCACTTCCGGCGACCAAAAAAATTAGTAAGATGCCACTAATTTTAAAAAATTTTAATTTCGAACATAAAATTCAGAAAAATCACCACCCAACCTCCGGCTGGCCACCACCCCACCTCTTGGCCGACCACTTCTGGCAACTAAAAAAATTAGTGAGATGTCACTAATTTTAAAAAATTCTAATTTCAAACATATAATTCAAAAAAATCACCACTCCACATCCGGCCGACCACCACCCCACCTCTGGTCGTCCATTTCCGGTGACCAAAAAAATTAGTGAGATGTCACTAATTTTTAAAAACTCTAATTTCGAACATAAAATTCAGAAAAATCACCACCCAACCTCCGGCCAAGCACCACCCCACTTCTTGGCCGATTGGCCGACGACTTCTGCCAACCAAAAAAATTAGTGAGATCTAACTAATTTTTAAAAATTCTAATTTCAAACATAAAATTCAAAAAAATCACCACCCCACATCCGGCTGACCACCACCCCACCTCTTGGCCGACCACTTCTGGCAACCAAAAAAAATTAGAGTTTTTGTTTTTTTGTTTTTAATTTAACAACTATGTAAGTTTGTTCATCCAATGTATTTTAGTTTAAAACCTAATACCGGTCATTCCAAGTTTCGTTAAAAAATTATTGTACAGAATAAAAGAACGTCGCCTGCAATTTTCGATTACGACTTTTATAGTGATAGCACGATAGGTTTTATATTTTGCGTTTAAAATAGTTACAGATGCACAATATGCATTTACGTAATTATATACTACTATCATAGTTTTATAATTGTATATCGGTTGATCAAAAAGTATAGTACACGTACATGATAACCCTTTTGATCGTATTTTGCAATTTATAATGGCATAATTAATAGGGCCACTTATTGTGTCTTTGTGTTTAATTGCAAATGTTCTTTGTCTTTATGTTTGATTGCAAATGTTCCTTGTCCTTCCCTTTAAATAGGCAAAATATTGTGTCTTTAGGTTTGATTGCAAATGTTCATTGTCTTTATGTTTGATTGCAAATGTTCCTTGTCCTTCCCTTTAAATAGGCAAAATATTATGTATTTATGACTAATTATTCCGTGTATTTATGACTAATTATTTCTTTTTTTTGAAAAAAATCTTTTCAATCTATACTACTACTTTTAAATGTACGAAGGTGTTTCTACTTTTTGTTTTCTTTATATGCCCCCAACCCAACAATTCATATGAATCCCAACCCTATCTCACGCCCATTATCTCCCACTTCATTACTTAGCCACCCATTCATATGAAAATCTTTAAAACATCAAGGGGTATCAAATAGACGGAGACCACTTCCAACGCGAAAAGTTACTGGCTTCACAAAGACGCTTCATCATTTCATTCTCCACCTACGCGCTAATCTAGTAGCCCACTAGAAATGGTGAAAATAAGATCCCATTCACCAATTACGCTAGTAACAAAATAAATGTCAAGTTTTTAAATAAGAAATTAGAAACGAGACGAGAAGTACTTCTCAGATCCAATATGCGATGTATAAAATACTACCCAGGTCCAATGCGAGAAGTATGTTTTCAGTTAGTAAACCAGAAATAAAAAGACCTTTCAGGTCCAAATTGAGATGTTTAATGACTTCTCATGTCCAAAATGAGAAGTATGTATGGACACGCTGGTCAAATATACATGTTGGACGGTGACACGTCAGGATGAAATTTCAAGAAACTTCTTAGGTTAAGAATGAGAAGTAAATAAAGATCTCAGGTTGAAAATGAGAAGTACAAACAACGGTAGTTTTATAAATAGTTTGAAAACAACGATAGATTGCTGAATTGTTTCAAAAAGAACGATATTTTGATTAAAAAAACTCAATCGTCGGTTGCACCACAGAGAAAGAGAGAGAGAGTTGTGAGAACGGTAGATCGCTGAATTGTTTCAAAACGAACAATATTTTGATAATAAAAAAACTCGACCAGAATTTTTTTATTTAAAGTACCGTTTTTTTGAAAACTATTCATGGAGTTACCGTCCTTTTGAAACTATTTGTAAAAATACCGTTGTTTCTTACTTCTCATTCTCAACCTGAGAACATTATTTATTTCTCATTTTCAAGCTGAGAAGTCTCTCGCACAAACTTCTCATATTCAACCTAAGAAGACTCTACAACCATCCACAATAAAATATACCCGAAACCCTAAAATAAAATTATGACTGATTAACCGATTTACGTTTTTTTTAAACTTTGTTAATTAAAATGCGCGTTTTTTAACTTTATTCCCAAAGTACTTGAAAAACGCTTTCATTGTTAGTTAATCTTAATCCGACTTGAAAGCGTGTTTACCAATCACGCTTTTCGAAGATGTGGCTTTTAAACACGCTTTTTATGATATAATTGACCTGGAAAAAACAAAATACTAAAAGCCTATTTACAAAACACGCCTTCTAAAAGCATTGTTACCAAACACGCATTAGAAGTCTTGTTTTGTAAACACGCCTTTACCTATTTTGCCAAGGTTATTCCTGAATTGATTACTTTGAATTTGCAGGAGGGTAGGGAGCCTCTGGTCCTGGTAGTAGTAAAGATGACTTTACCATTCAATGATTTCAATGCATGGTCAATTAGCCTATTTTATTACGGTGATAACTAAGGAGTTGGATCCTCTACTGTCCATTTCCAAGTACTTATAACGAGGTCTTTTTAAGTTGTTTTTTTATTCACTTCGATAATCAAAATTATTGACATTTTACAGTCCGTCAAGAGCATTAGACAAGTTGCAAGTGGTGGCTAGCTCATGCAGTAGAGCTCTTGGATGCCCCACACTGCATCTTGGGATCGAGTCCTATTCCCCCTCTCCCATGTAATAGATTAAGAATAACGAATGACAAAAAAAAAAAAGAGCATTAGACAAGTTAAAAAGTATGTTCTTCAAATAACGTTTCAAATCTATGGAATGTGTTAAAAGAAACTACAATTCTCGATCAAAATTCTTTTTACTAACCCTAATTTTAGCATGATTATTTTTCTCGACGAAATTTAAAAATTGAATCGTTAAAATTATATCGAAAAGGCTAGTTTTTCAATTGTCAGAAGCATATTATAAAAAATGACGATCATAAAAGACCTTAAAAATCAAGAACTATAGGGAAAAATGGAACATGTTGAAACATGGAACATTTTGTTGAAACAATTAAATCTATAGGGACCAAAATGAAACATGGAACATTTTGTAAGGGCAAAAAATGGAGATAAGCCAAGAGCTAAAGATAAAATCTAGTGAAAGGCCCCCTTAATGGCTTGTGGTCGCGATTGGAGTTCACAATGCTGAACCCCTTGAGGATTCGTGGGTAAAAAATTGTTCCCTGAGCAAACATTTATATTCTCTCTACTCGTGTATGTTGATCCATTTGGAAAATTTTAACTATTTATGAGGACATCATGATTTGGGATTTCAAATTTTCAAAAATGGGTTAAAATACTTAAAAAATAATAAAAATACTCTAGTCTTTGGACTTTTTGAGTCAAATAATTTTTATGAAAAATGATACGTACACAACGGAGAGCCACAACGGAAGGCCACAACGGCCCCAAAACGACGTCGTTTTGGGGCCTTCCCATTAAAAAAAAAAAAACGTTGCACGATCAAAATTTTCAGATTTCCCCCCTTTCTTCTTTCTTCATCCTTTCTTCTTTCTTCATCAGGAAACCCACCCACCAGCAACTCCAAGCCCGACAAACTCTACCGCCGCCGCGTCAACCACCGTCGAACACCACCACTGCCGTACAACGACGCCATTTCGGATTTCCCCCTTTCTTCATCAGTAGTAACAGGAAAAGAGCAACTCCAAGCCCGACGAACTCTACTGCCACCGCGTCGACCACCGTCGAACACCACGTCATACCACCGCCGTGGCCATTACTTGTACAGGTCAGTGTTGTATTGCTGCGAGGGCACTATTTTGATTTCATCTTCGTCGTTAATAAAATTGGGGCTTTTGTTTTTATATTCTTCAGATTTGAAATCAATGATGATCTTTGTTGGTACTCTGCCCATCGTATTAGATAAACAACAGTTGAAAGAAAATGTAAAATGTGGTTTAGAACTGGTATTGTGTATTTGATATACTCCAAAGGTCATTATATAAGTATGTGATAAAGAATCAAGTTTTGAGGTAGTGTAAGGATTCAAACACTTTTTGGTATGAAATATCAGATATGTGTATGGTGAACTATTTTTTATGGGATATATCGTAGAATAGCTTGGTATTCTTTGTTGGGCTTATTTTCTAATAGCTTAAGGTTTTAGGAGAAAGTAACATAATATCAGATCTGTAGCTCTATTTGGAGGAATTCAAGGGTTCAAGTCTCAGTATTTGTGCTAATATACTTTGTTATTGTGGCCTTTGTATCTAATTTTTGTCCACATTATATCTCGACTTCTTCCACATTGTATCTAATTTTGTTTCCTTTTTTTTTGAACCAGCAGATGATGTCGCCAGAGTCGGTTCATTCGGCAATGCCTCCAAACAAAGAGTGCGGAGAAGAAGAAGATGTATGGAGTGGAGATAGTGAAAATGAAGAAGAGAGTGGTCTTTCAAACCATGAGTGTGATGAGACAGATAATAATGAGAATGGGAAGGAAGCTTGATCCTAAAATTTTCTCTCCGTAAGCACCTAGTCCACTGATGAGCCCTGAACCAGCTCCAGCAAATGCATTCCCAAATGGATTTGGTTGTGGGAGCAGAGGTGGTCTCGGCAACCCTGACTGGGCTCCCAAATTATCATACATTTCTGGAATGAGATATGAAAAATGGAAGAACCATTAGACCACCTTGGCTGAAATTGTTCAAATCCAATTTGTATAGTTGCATATCAGCCAATCTATCAGGTAAAAAGCCCACAAACACTTGGTGTGCTAGGGCTGATTTAGCTCTGTCCAAAAAAAATGGAGTTAGGGTTTTTTATTTCGGAAGGGGAGGGTGGAGAGGATACTTACACAATGCTGCGAAGGCGGACAACGGCAATGGAGTCGTTGAAGAGAGGTCGACGATTGGCAGTGGTGGTGCCACAACGTCGTCGTCGTCGTACGGCAGTGGTGGTGTTCGGCTGTGGTCGACGCAGCGGCGGTGGCGTAAGCCGGGCTTGGAGTTAGTGGTGATGGTGGCGATCGTCGAGCATGGACGCTCTTCGTCGTGCCTCTCTCTCTCTCTCTCTGTGCTACGACTGGAGCAAGAAAGAAGGGAATTTGGGGGGGGGGTTTAATGGGAAGGGCCTCAAAACGACGTCGTTTTGAGGCCTTCCGTTGTGGCTAACCGTTGTATACGTATCAGGATTCAATTTTAATGCAACATGAAAAAATATGTTTGTGGACTAAAAGGGGTCCTAAACACTGGAAGAAAGGGGCCACAAAGCCATTCTTCGTATACCTAAGCTCCAGATGATGCTGACCAAACTTTTTCTTAATTAAACGGAAGACCCGAATTATGCTAATCAAACTTATTCAGGAAATCAAGAAAAATGAAGCTAACTACCGGACTAAAAGGGGTGTTCCAATAAAGTAGTTTTTTGAATAAATTGACTTTTCACAATTTTTTATGTGATATATCATAAGAAAATGAGCTATCTCGGTTTCGAAAAAAATAATTTTTTGTTGGAAAATTATACGGACAGCACAATGGGCGGAGAATAGTGATCTTCACGCGCGCAAATTAAAGTACGGCAACGAGAATCTCAAGAATTATGTCAGATTGTGCACAGGCGTATGAGCTGTAAAATGGAATGACAAAATTGACCCTATTGACTTTTCCAAGCACCAATTTTTTTTATGACCCCCTCAATTTTGAAACAACTCACCACGTGTCAAAACGCCAACGACAAATAGGATAAGGGGTGTTTCACTTCCAACGGGGAAAATGATATGGGTACACCACATGTGCATCCAAAATGCACACTACCCCGAGGTGGCAACGAGGAGAAGCTCAATGTGGGGCTCATCTAAAAAATGGGCCTCTCCTCAATTGTCACCTCAAGGTATTGTGCATTTGAGGTGCACATACGGTGTACCCATAGCATTGTTGAATCCATCGTATTCCTCATTCTAATAAATTCCCTATTTTCTCACTTTTCTGTTTCCCATTAGTCGTTTGAAATAAATTAGCCTATTCTACCAAACTTTATTTTTTTTAATTTTTTTAGTTGATGTTTGTGATAGATTTTTTTTGATAACCAGATGAATGAGCCTGCTTGCATGTACCTCAACTAATTCCGGAACTCCCAAGGTAACGATTGTGCATGGCCCCAACACACTTTTTGAAAAAATGATTTTTTTTTTTTTTGGGACGCCTGATATCATTTCACCATCTCTTTGGGCCTTGTTTGGATGGGGGATATACCACCCGTACAAGTTTTCACCCCCTCTTAAGAGGGGGACCCAGTGCTTATCCCCTTGTTGGCAACGGCGAATCCTCTCCCCCATAGCTTTTCACCCCTTCTTCTCTTCTACGCGTGAAGGTCCTCTCCCCGGATAATTTTTGGGTCGCCTTAACCCTCCCCAAAAGTTATCCGCCTGTAGAAGGGAGGGTTATTGACGAAAAGGATCCTCGTTATCCCCTACCACGCCGCATACTTCATCTGTGCTGCAAAATACAGTGGTGTACTCCTGCGACTTCGAACCAAGTAAGGTTTTTGCGATTTGTTGCGATCCCCGTTGCGATCTGTTGAAATCACTCAGGTATCTCAGGTATGGGTCTAACGTTGGTAAATATACTGTGTACACAAGTTTCGATTGCCACATAACTCTTTATTGTTCCATTTTGTTCGATCTGTTGAGATTTGTTGGGTTTTTACTATTTACAACATGAACTAGGGTTTTGTATAGTGTATATATGCCAAATATACAGTAGATATAGATAAATGTAGGCATTTTATATACAGTTTCTGTATATATATACAGTGTTTATGTATGTATAATATAGTTTTTGTGTGTATAAAGTGTCTGTGTGTATATATATGTGTATATATATATAGGGAGAGCTTCTAAAACGGGATTCCCGTTTCCGGACCTCCATGATCCAAACATTTTTTTGACGATCCGATCCGTCCAATGTGTTCAGAAGGTGTTTTCAAGGGTCCACGCGAAAAATCTTCAAAAACAAATACCGGGAAGGGCTTGATCCAAGCAGTTTTTGCAAAAAATATATATTTACATTTTTTGCGAAAACTGCTTGGATCAAGCCCTTCCCAGTATTTTTTTTTGAAAATTTCCCGCGAGGACCCTTGAAAACACCTTCTGAACACATTGGACGGCTCGGATTTTCCAAAAATAATTTGCAACACAAAAAAAATCACTTTTTTCTTATTAACGGGAGGTGTGGACTAGAAGTTTTGTGTATATATATATATATGCACACCTATATCAGAAAAACCCTACTAAACATAGTATATATATATACCCCTATATCAGAAAAACCCTACTAAATATTGTATATATATAGGGGTTTTTTGTATGTATATATAGGGTTTGCTTCACATCCGGACTTTTAATTTCCGCACCTCATGATCCAAAAAAAATTTTTGACGATCCGATCCGTCCAATGTGTTCAGAAGGTGTTTTCAAGGGTCCACGCGGAAAATCTTCAAAAAAAAATACCGGGAAGGGCTTGATCCAAGCAGTTTTCGCTATTACATTTTTTGCGAAAACTGCTTGGATCAAGCCCTTCCCGGTATTTTTTTTTGAAGATTTTCCGCGTGGACCCTTGAAAACACCTTCTGAACACATTGGACGGATCAGATTTTCCAAAAATAATTTGCAACACAAAAAAAACCCCCTTTTTTCCTTATTTCCGAGAGTGTGGACTAGAAATTTAGGCTGTATATACACACATATATATATATATATATATATATATAGTATTTAATTATACACCAAGATATATATAGATACACACAGTATATTATGGAGAATTCAAGAGGGATCTATGTTTTTTACAAATTTTAAAAAAAAAACTGTTGGTCAAGCAATCCCATGTACTGGTACAAATCCAGGGTTTGCTATCCCATTTTGCTTCTTAAAAATGAGACAATTTGTTTAGTGTGTGTGTCATTGATGTCATACTCATAATGAAACCGTATGTTGGGCCATTAGGATGGCAAGATTGAACAAAAAACAATTACGGAGGAGAGAAGAGCAAGAGGCAATTATTGTGTTAAACACCTTCATTCAGGCTGCAATGGGGGTGTTTCGCCTTTACTTGTTCATCATATCCACTGCTCAGTACCCCCGTCCTGAGTGTGCACAAAATCCTGACTTCTACCAGACCCAAGTCAATGCTGTCAATATACTCGTTAATGGTAATGAGATTGATTGCCACGAACAGTTGAGGGTAAACAGGCATACTTTTTTAAGATTGTGTTGTTTAGTTCGAAGTGTTGGCTTAGGGGACTCTCGGTACGTATGTGTCGAGGAGAGGGTAGCCATTTTCTTATGGATCCTTGCACACCATACGAAGCAACGGCGTACGAAACATCAATTTTGGAGATCCACTGAAACCATAAGTAGGCATTTCAATGCTGTACTCCAAGCTGTGTTGCGCCTTCATAGAATGCTCCTTGTAACTCCCGAGCCTGTACCTGCGAATGACCATGACAATAGATGGAATTGGTTTCAGGTACATGTCCGTTATAAATGTTTATACTTAATACATTGTATTCCCTCAGCTCCACCATATGTAATTTGTTGCAATAACCTACTCAAATTGTCGTAGAATTGTCTCAGGGCTTTGGATGGGACCTTCGTGCCAATGTATCCCCCGGCAGCAGACAGGCCACGCTATAGGTCAAGGAAGGGTGAGATTGCGACAAATGTTTTAGGTGTTTGTACTCGAGACCTAAAATTTGTCTTTGTCTTGTCTGGATGGGAAGGGTCGGCCACTACATCAATGTTTGAAAGTCCCCCGCATTTGTCAGAGACGCCATCGCAAGACCTAATGGTTTGAAAGTCCCCCGTGGTATGTTCAAATTCCTCACCTTTCCATTGAATCCATTACATCAATGTCGTAACTTCCCTTGGTTACAGGACATTATTACCTTGTCTATGGCGGATACACAAATGGGGAGGGTTTTTTAGCACCGTACCGCAGCGAACGATATCACCTTAACATTTGGAGGCAAGGTCACATGCCGGCTAGCAAAGAGGAGTACTTCAATATGAAGCACTCCGCCGCTAGGAATGTCATTGAGAGAAGCTTTGGTGTCTTGAAAATGAGATTTGCAATTTTGAGGTCTCCCACATATTACCTGATAGGCACACTACATTACATATTTGGGTGCCTAATTCCCTTTATTTTGGCACACTCGCACGCATATAATCCTTGTTTTATCTTGATTTTGCGCGAAGGGTGTTTTTGTTGAGTTGTAGGAAAATGGAGCAAATGGAGTAGCCGGACGCTCTCAATAATCCCCGGAAGTACCCGGAGGTAGCCGAGTATGTGCAAGGCCGAGGGGAATCCTCCCCAAGTCATATTTGAAGTGATCAAGTCTTTAGAAGATGACCCGAGGCACTCGAAGGCCGAGAAAAGGCTCAAAATCAAGCCCAAGTCATTAGAGCCTACTGGTATTGATACCCAGAAATGGGGTATTGATACCAGTCGAACAAGAAGAAAACAAAACCCATTGGTATTGATACCAGATCGCAGGGGTATCAATACCAGCCTCCTTCGGTTAGAGTTTGACAGCTATTTTAGACAACTTGTGTAACTTTTTGGGGGACCTATTTATACTCTTTTTGCACCTTTTTTAGGGCATTCTTACCCAGATACTTTCTCTCTCTACCTCCATTTCATTTCTTTTGGGTTTTGCTCTAACTTCTCTCTAAGATTCAAGGTTTTCTACTTAGATTCAAGGTATTTGTCCTTTATTAATGTTGTAGCACTCTCTTTAATCTTTATAAATCCGTACTTTATTTTCATTTTCGTCATGATTTTCATTTCTCTACGTTTTTCTTCAATGTCTAGCTTGATCATGTGTGAGTAGTTTATTAGGCTTGGCATGGGGTGATTTCTACCCCATGGCTTAGGGGATTTCACGATTTCTCATTATTTCGGGCTAAATACGGGTTTGTGAATGTATAGCTCTCTCGTATTTATGATCAAAACATGGTGTTGTTTATTTCTTTGATTGGGTGTAGACAAAATATTGGCACACACAATGCTTAGAACCATGGCACACTAGGTGTTTGATAAAATGCTTCAATGAGATTGCTTTCCATTACCAAACCCCATCTTTTGTCAAACTTGATTTTCACTGTTAACTATCCCGAGTGTGAGCGAGCAAATCGACTCTCATTTGAGTTATCTTTGAGAAACGTGAAAGAAGCTAAGTCATGGGTAGTTTGAACCCCTAACCGAGCCCTTGTTTAATTTCCTAGTCAAATCCCGTTTTCACTAAATTAGGAGGTAAAGAGAGAATCTCACAAACAAACCAAACCAAAAAGTTGGCCGTCTTAACGCCGAAAATTCTCAACGCAAGTCACTCTCATGCCGGTTGCATTTGGTCCCTGTGGAAATCGACCCCGGTCTTGCCGGGTTACTATGCTTTCGACGACCTAGCCCTACGCTTGGGGCGACGCTAACTACAACAAAGCTAGGTGTCAAGCATTTTTGGCGCCGTTGCCGGGGACCCAATGGTCCACGGAGCATGAGTTTCGCTTGCCCGCTGTAAGTATTTCCTTCTTTTAGTATAATTTAGTTTAGTTTAGTTTACTTGTTTTTAATTTACTTGTTGGATTTAACGAGGCGGCGGCATAGCCCCTCGGAACTGTTTGTGGCGAGGTGGTTGAATAACCCCTCCTGTCTGCTAGTTGGTAGTGTATGCACGGGCAGCGCGGTTACTTTCGAGTCCCTCATAATCGCCGCTTAGTTAGCATTGACACTCCGCCAGTCGAAGTAATGGCTGACGATGATCGGGTTCCACAAAACAATCCACCACCACCACCACGTCAGAGGACTACGCGGGATTACTTGAATCCCGATTGCACACCGCATACTTCGTGCATAGTCCTCCCCAACACTACGCCCGCAAATACTTTCACCGTAAAAACTCACCACATAAACTTGGTTCCGCATTTTTACGGGCATGACTATGAGAGTCCCTACTCTCACATGAGGGACTTTGATGAAATCGTGAACACAATTGTTAGTCAAGCCGGTCAAAAAGAGTCCGCACGGCTCAAACTTTTTCCATTTTCTCTAAAAGGCAAGTCCAAGGATTGGTTCAAAGCTTTAAAACCTGGGTCTGTGCGGGCTTGGCTTGATTTACAAAGGGAGTTTTTCAAGAAATTCTTCCCAGAGCATAGAACTCGTCATATGATGCAACAAATCCAAGGTTTTCAACAACAAGATGACGAGACCTTCTATGCATGCTGGGAGCGTTATAAAGATCTGTTGATATCAGTGCCACATCATGGTTTGGAAGAACAAGATCAAGTGATCACTTTTTATCGCGGCTTTTCTCACGAAAGCCGAAAATTGATTGACACGATGTGCAACGGAGAATTTCTTGATAAATATCCCGATGGGGCTTGGGAGTATTTGGACCAATTGGCCGAGAACAATCGGGCGTGGGACTACTCGAAACCTTCTGAGAGGTCCCATCAGGCCCAACGTTCGAATACTCCTGGCCCGAGTGCTTCTGGCAAGTACACATTGGACGAGCAAACCGACCTACACCGTAGGGTCGATTTGCTTGCTAAAAAAATGGATAGTTTGGAATTGAACAAGATAGCGGAGTTGGCCGCGGTGGCCCAAGTGGAAGAAGTTTGTCACTATTGTGAGTTGGGTGGGCACATTTCAAAGGAGTGCCCCGCCTTCGCTGCTTTCAAAGAGGCCCTACACGGGACCGATCAGGCGAAGGTGAACGCAGTTAATCAGAGGTACGATCCTTTCTCGAACATGTACAATTCGGGCACGAGAGATAACCCTTTGCTTAAATGGAGGGAACCAAATCAAGGGCAGCCCCAAAGGCCACCCCCGACTCAAAATCAAGGTTATCGACCTCCCCAAGGTCACAATCAAAACCAAGGGCAAGCCCGGTACCCTCCCAATCAATACCCTCAAAATTACCAACACCAAGGCCAAAGCTCTAATGTGTACCAACCCCCTCAAAAGTGCTCATTGGAGGATACCCTCCAAATGTTCATGCAAACCCAATCGGTTGTCAACGAGCAAAATTCACATTCTTTGAGGGAGATTCAAAGCCAAGTCTCCAAGTTAACCACGTCCGTGGGGGTACTTCAACAAGAAAAGGGAAGGTTTCCCTCTCAACCACAAGCAAACCCCCAAGGCCTACACTTTGCGAGCGCCTCGTCAGGCCAAGACCCGAACACTCATGAGCAAGCCAAATCCATCACCACGTTGAGGAGTGGCATGGAGATTGATAAAACTATTCATCCCAAGCCGGTCACTCCTCCAATTCCCTCTCCCGTTCTCAAGGCTCCCGAGTCCACACCTTCGGACTCCGAGCTTACTCAAGTGGTGGAGCCAAGTGCTCCTATCTCTCCCGTTCCGGCCCCTTATCCCCATAGGTTGAGGGTGCCGAACAAGCCGTCTTCAGAAACCGAGGTGTATGAGCTTTTCAAACAAGTAAAAATTAACATCCCTCTTTTGGATGCAATTAAACAAATACCCTCGTATGCTAAATTTCTCAAAGACCTATGCACGGTCAAGCGTAAGCTCAACGTGCAAAAGAAGGTCTTTCTCACCGAGCAAGTGAGCTCGATCATCCAAACCGCCATCGCTCCAAAATACAAAGACCCCGGTTGTCCGACTATTTCCATCGTCATAGGGGGTAAAAAGGTTGAGAGAGCGTTACTTGATTTGGGAGCGAGTGTAAATTTGCTTCCTTATTCGGTGTATGAGCAATTAGGTTTGGGAGAGATGAAACCTACGCAAGTCACGCTTCAATTGGCGGACCGGAGTGTCCGCGTTCCTAAGGGTTTGGTGGAAGATGTCTTAGTCCAAGTAGACAACTTTGTCTACCCTGTGGACTTTGTGGTTTTAAACACTAGCCCCGTCACGAATCCCTCACAAGCACAAACACCCATTATTCTCGGACGCCCCTTCTTGGCGACATCCGATGCGGTTATTCACTGTAGAAATGGGTTGTTAAACATGACGTTTGGGAACATGAAGATGGAGATGAATGTTTTTAACATTGGAACTCAAATGGGGGATGATGACGATGTCCACGAGGTGAGCCTTATAGACACACTTGTGCAAGAGCATGTGGACACTATTCTTTACACGGACCCTCTTGAGGTTTGTCTTACCGCCGATGAGGCGACGTTTTTAGATTC
The DNA here is from genome assembly GCA_016920895.1 of Vaccinium myrtillus. NCBI lineage: Eukaryota > Viridiplantae > Streptophyta > Magnoliopsida > Ericales > Ericaceae > Vaccinium > Vaccinium myrtillus. The sequence goes on from CM029277.1 coordinate 33,909,505, forward strand.
TCCGGAGGTAGAGTATTTATACTCTTTTTTAGATGTTGAGGACGTGTGTGGGACAGAAATGTGGTCCCCAAAGTTTGAGGAGTTGCCTCCCATTGAGAGCAAGGCTCTCCCATCTAGCGTCCAACCGTCTAAGCTTGAATTGAAAACCCTCCCGGACACTTTAAAGTATGCCTTCCTTGGCACCGGCGAGACATTCCCCGTGGTGATCTCTTCTTCCCTTGAGAAGCACCAAGAGTCCAACCTTTTAGAGGTTTTGAGGCGGCACACTAAGGCCATCCGTTGGTCCATTGCCGACATTCACGGGATCGATCCCTCGGTTTGCACACACCACATATATCTCGAGGAGGATGTGAAGCCGTCCTGCCAACCACAACGTCGTTTGAATCCTATCATGAAGGATGTGGTGCGGGCAGAAGTTTTAAAGTTGTTGGATGTCGGGATCATCTACCCCATTGCCGATAGTAAGTGGGTGAGCCCCATCCAAGTGGTCCCTAAGAAGTCCGGCATTACGGTGGTCAAAAACGCCAATGATGAGTTGATACCTCAAAGGGTGACCACTGGATGGAGAGTGTGCATAGATTATCGGAAATTGAATGCTAGCACGCGTAAGGACCACTTCCCTCTCCCCTTCATTGATCAAATCTTGGAGAGGGTAGCAGGGCACGCTTTCTATTGTTTTCTCGATGGGTACTCTGGATATAACCAAATTGAGGTCGCTCTTGAGGATCAAGAGAAGACCACCTTCACATGTCCTTTTGGTACTTTTGCGTATAAGCGCATGCCCTTTGGCTTGTGCAACGCGCCCGGAACCTTTTCAAGGTGCATGATGGGCATTTTTAGTGACATGGTGGAGAAAATCGTTGAGGTCTTCATGGATGACTTCTCGGTATTCGGGAACTCGTTTGAGTCATGTTTAGCGAACCTAGAGCGGGTGTTGGAGAGATGTGAGGAGAAGCATCTTGTTTTAAATTGGGAGAAGTGTCACTTCATGGTGACACATGGGATTGTCTTAGGACACATCGTGTCATCGAAGAGGATAGAGGTAGATAAAGCCAAAATTGACTTAATTGCGAACCTCCCTACCCCTAAATGTGTGAAAGACATTCGGTCGTTTCTTGGGCACGCGGGTTTTTACCGTCGATTCATTAAGGACTTTAGTGCCATTTCGCGTCCCTTGTGTCACCTCCTCTCGAAAGACGCACCATTTATTTGGACACCCGCGTGCGAGGAGGCCTTCTCCAAGTTAAAAGCTAGTCTCACCTCTCCACCGATTGTGCGTGCCCCCGATTGGGACCTTCCATTTGAATTGATGTGTGATGCGAGTGACTATGCGATAGGGGCCGTGTTGGGCCAAAGGAGAGGGAAAGAGCCGTGTGTGATTTCTTACGCGAGCAAGACTTTCAACGATGCTCAAATGAACTACTCCACCACGGAGAAAGAGTTGCTCGCGGTTGTCTTTGCTCTTGACAAATTTCGGTCTTATTTGATAGGGTCCCCTATTGTGGTCTTCATGGACCACGCCGCCTTGAAATATCTCATGACTAAGCAAGATGCAAAAGCGCGGTTGATTAGGTGGGTCCTTCTCCTTCAAGAATTCAATCTAATAATAAAGGATAAAAAGGGGGTTGAGAATGTTGTTGCGGACCATTTGTCTCGTCTTGAGTTTGAGGATCGCTCCTCAAATCTCCCTATCATTGACACATTTCCTGACGAGCAATTATTTAGTGTCTCTTCTTGCCCGTGGTTTGCGGATATTGTGAACTATTTAGCCACGGGCCAACTCCCTACCAATTGGACTCCCCAAGAGAGGAGGCGTTTCTTAAGTGAGGTGAAAAGATTCTTCTTTGATGATCCTTATCTTTTCAAGTATTGTCCGGATCAAATTATCCGGCGGTGTGTGCCCAATGTCGATCAACAAGGCATCCTTGCCTTTTGCCACACTGAAGCTTGTGGGGGACACTTCTCCGCAAAGAAAATCGCCGCCAAAATCCTTCAATGCGGTTTTTATTGGCCAACACTTTTTAAAGATGCGTTTGAATTTTGCAAAATATGTGAACGGTGTCAACAACTAGGTAGTGTCACCCGGAGGAATATGATGCCCCTCACTAACATTCTTGTGGTTGAGGTTTTCGATTGTTGGGGCATTGACTTTATGGGTCCATTTCCGATGTCTTTTGGCTACCTTTACATTCTCTTAGCGGTGGACTACGTGTCCAAGTGGGTTGAGGCGATCCCCACTCGAACAAACGACCACAAGGTGGTCATTGAATTCTTGAGAGAGCACATCTTATCGAGGTTTGGAGCACCACGTGCGATAATCAGTGACCAAGGGACCCATTTTTGCAATAGGCCCTTTGAAACATTAATGCGTAAATATGGTGTCACTCACAAGGTCTCCACGGCCTATCACCCTCAAACTAATGGTCAAGCCGAACTTGCGAACTGGGAAATAAAGCACATCCTTGAAAAAACGGTGAATCCTAATCGGAAGGATTGGTCAACTCGTTTGACCGATGCCTTGTGGGCCTATCGAACCGCGTACAAAACTGATTTGGGGATGTCCCCTTATCGTTTGGTTTATGGGAAGGCGTGTCATTTACCGGTGGAACTAGAGCACAAGGCCTATTGGGCCATTAAACAATTGAATTATCGCATGCCGGAGGCCAGCAAGCATAGAAAGCTCCAACTCAATGAGCTTGAGGAAATCTGGAGAGATGCATATGAGAGCACCGCAATTTATAAATCAAAAGTCAAAGAGTTTCATGACAAGAACATTCAAAGAAAAAATTTTCATGCGGGTCAAAAGGTGTTGCTTTATAACTCTAGATTTCATCTCTTTCCGGGAAAATTGCGGTCACGTTGGGAGGGTCCGTATGTTGTGAATAAGGTGTATCCTCACGGTGCTATCGATGTTTTTAATCCAAGTAATGGTGACATCTCTAAAGTCAATGGTCAAAGGCTTAAGCCATTTTTGGAAAATTTTGATGTTGAGGAAGTGAATGAGGAGTTGGTCGATCCCGTTTACACGGATGACCCCTCCGCTTGATTCTATTTGCGCTTAAACGGAGTCTAGGAGACTATAAATCCTTGGAGGTTGAGATACCTCTAGCGTTTGCCGTGCCCGAACGGCTATTGGTGGTCTGGTATAGCCACCCGGAATTTGAGCTATGTATGGAGTACCTAGGATGTCAGGAGTCGAGGCAAACAGTGAGATCGGGGCCAATACCGTCCAGCAATGTTTGATTTTAGTGTCGAGCTCCATCGAGACTGTTTCAAAATGGAGTGATGTTGCTTGGAGTCTAGAGTTCTGAGGAGCACTTTTCATAAAAATAGAAGTGTTTCACTTGACTCGAAAGGGAGCGATAGCCTATTAGATGATGGCGCCTCTCCTCGGGTTACACCCGTACCTCGTCTATATTGCCGGTCCGACTAATAGGGAAACACAGTCTTGAGTTTCGGGGAGAAAAGTAGTACCCGTTTATCGCGTGAAGATTTGTTTGTTGGGGACTCGGCTATCACGGAGCGAGTCGGTACTAATCATTTTCTCTTAGTAGGTAGTTGGCAATTCAGTCTTTTGCAGGGTGACCATGCTACCGCACCAGCCTTGGTAGTTTGGGTCTCACTTGGTGGCGATTGCGGCATTCAGGAGCCCTCAGCATGTGTAGACACCCCAATTTTGAACCCGAGATGCGCTCGAGCATTCCCGATGATGAAACGGACCAATCATGACTACCCGGAACTTGTGAGAACGACTTGAACTTGATCAAAATCAGCCAAACATCACCCCAAGCAACCAAAACAGCTCAAACCAACCCAAGCATTGTTGAACCAAACCAAACCATCAATCTGCCATCAAGGGCCTTGAGCGCTCAAGCTTGAGGCTTTGAGCGCTCAACCCTGGGAAAACACCTTGAGCGCTCAAGCCCACGGCTTTGAGCGCTCAACTCTGATCCAGTCAGTAACTTGCAGAGTATCTCATCATGAGATTTTCTGCATGGGAGCATCTGGGGTGATCTTCTACGATCCTTATACGTACAATACACTCTACCAAACCTAAAACTACACCTAAAACTACTCCTAACCCACTTTCAAATACAAACCCACTCTTTCTCTCTCCTCTCTTCCCTCCCACTCACTCTATAAAAACCACCAAGCACCCCTGGTTTTGGGGTTACGAATTCTCACACTCTATCTCTGTTAATTCTTCCAAAAAAACAATCATCTCTCTCTCTCTCTACAAAACCACTCATCCACCATCAAAACCATTTGCAAAAACCACTCCTCAAATCCAAAATTCGACCCTTGATCATCAACCAGCCACATACATTGTCCAATTCATTCAGAATACTAGCCCAAAACATCCATAATCATCCATCCCTAAGCCCAAAATCAAGTTCAAGTTTCCAATCAAGTTCAAAAGGTAGTTAAACATGTGAATGCTCACTGTTTTGATCCTTCTGAGGAAGACTAGTGGGTGCAAGCAAGTTCATTATACTTGCATTGAACTCAAAAAGGTCTAAAAGTTGTTCAAAAACATTTTTCAAATCTGCAGTCACAGTAGGGGTTGAGCGCTCGTTGAGCGCTCAAGCCTCAGGCCTTGAGCGCTCAAGCCCAGTTCTGAATAGGATTCTGTTTGCTGACTTTTGTGTCATCTCTTGGCTTGGATCATTGTTTAATGGTTACCTGTGTTCATGTAATCTTCAAAACAACTTATTTCTTCCTCAAAGTTACATGCATGAACATTAGTTAACTATGTTATGGTGTTCAAAGATCAAAATCTTTGTAAAATTTCATTTTTGAATGCAAAACAGTGACTGGATCATCTTCCATTACTTTTGTTTAAGTATGTTTAAGGTCCTGAGAATCATTAAAAATCCATTTTCAAGTCAAAAACCAGGAGGCCAGGTTATGGATTGAGCACTCAAGGTAATGCATTTGAGCGCTCAAGCTGTTCTTGAGCAGTTTGCTGATTGCTGGTTATTTCAATGATGGATCTTGACTTAGCATGTTCCTGATGCGTGTGAGTATTTTTTTTAATCACTGTGTTCAGAATCTGGATCTCTCTCTCACTTCTTTATTTTCAAATATTTATTTGTTAATGTGGGGTGATTATACTCTTTTCATCATTCTTTAAGCTATCAATCTGTCTGTTCTTATTTGTTTCTCATAGGAAAGTGTTTGACAAATGTTTGATCTCCTAAAGAAGCTGCAAAAGGGTGTAATTTCACAGAAGCCAAGAACTGGTTTGAGCGCTCAATCCATGAGCCTTGAGCGCTCAAACTGGTTTGAAGAGGTTGAGCGCTCAAGCCTTTGTCTTTGAGCGCTCAATCCCTATTCTGGGATCCAATTCGTGAAACAGTTTAATTAGGTCTCATATTCATGAATTTCTGAAATTGTTGTACAGTTCTGTAATTTCTCATTTCTTTGTAAATACTTGTATGGTTTCACTTGTTATCATCATCATCACTCATGAAAATCATCAAGCACAAGCATCCACTTTAGATATACGTTTTATGTTTTTATTGTTTATGTGATTCCCATTCCCGATCCCCTATTTTTATGAATAAATTGAATTTCAAATATTTCTAAAAATCCCACAAAACATTGAGTAGAGACCGGTTCATGGACCGGGCGAGAGGGGTGCCGTAAAACCCTTCCCCTCTCGTAACCAAACCCCCGAACCCGAGAAATCTTTGGTTCCGCTAAGATCAGTGAAATCTTTTTCAAATGGGTGAACGAGTCATATTTTCATCGGTTTCTCGGGTTTGGACCTTAAATCCGGGTGGCGACTCAAACAAACACAATCTTTTCAAACGCCAAAACCGCACCGAATCCCAGTGGGCCGTCCACAAGCTGGCGACTCTGCTGGGGAGTTTTGGTTAATATATATTTTATTTAATTACACTTGTGCAATTTGTGTTGCACTTGTGTACTTTTATTGAAATATGTGTTAATCAAAGAGGGTTTAATTTGAAAGATGTTTTGTGGGATTTTTCCAAATATTTGAAATTTGATTTTGCATTGCACTTGCATGGTTCTTAGCCCCGCTGGCGTGTTTTGGCAATCCTGCCCGGCTTGCCGGTGATAGGGAATCCCGAAATGCCCAGCAGCCCTCGACCGTGATAAATCACATCGTCACTATCATTTTTAACGGTTGGAGGCGGTTTTGATTTTGAGTCCGGGGTACCCTCAGTGACCAAAACCAGCCTTTTGCATATAATTAGCCATAGAACCCCACGTTTAGCAACCCACCCGTGTGTTAAGTTTATGTGCTCCACCATGTTAACGTGCTATGTGTTACCGCTTTCCTCGCCATGCCATGTTGCATTCATGCGTTTGCATTGTATATAGTTGCCGCGAGCGTTTGTCCGTGTTGTTTTTCAGTTTAGTTTTAGAGTCTCTGTGGTTAGTAGGAGATTGCCTTGGCCCAATGATGAGTCGTGCATCCCATATGCGCGTTGTTCTTACGAGATTGGCCTTTAGGATGACCGGACGTGGGAAAATTTGGATCATTAAATCCCTAGCACTGATCTAAACAGGTTTAAGGGACATTGGCCCCAGGAGGATCAATCGCCCTTAGGCATCTGATCTTAGATCATTGTCGGAATTCGTGTGAATCAGAATTTCCCAAATCCGATTATCCGATTTCAAGGACTTATTGCTTTAAAAGAAAACTTGAGGATTGAGGCAATCTTCCAAAACTGTTGAGTTCAGTCTAGGAGACTTAAAATCCACGGAGTTTGAGATACCTCCGGTGTTGGTCGTGCCCGAACGGCCACCCTTGTTTCGGACTAGCCTTGGAATCGATTGTAACTGGATGGCGACACCTCATTGCTCTGTCTCGGATGGTCAAAGAAAGGATAACGGTTGCGGTTTCAACACCTAGGCTGTAGGTTGAAGCCGTAATTGCCGAGTAAAACGACTTACCCGTGGTGTTGATACAATCTGTTGTGCGAACGATTCCAAGTGAGTTCCGAAACCGGTAGACTAACTCCTAAAGCTAGAGATAGGACTAATTCCGTGAGTTGAGTCGCGGCGAGACGATTGAGAGCATTTGTAAATCATTTTTTTTTTGTGCATAATAGACACATCGAGTACGCATCTGAGTTCGGCTTTTGCTTTATGATCAGTTCTTGAATCATTGGGCCTTCAAAGAAGAAGAAGACCTTACCTGTTTGGACTCGACTTCCCGGACAGAGATTGTCTAGATCCTTATCACCAAAGGCTGAGTCAAGTATGGCAGCTGAAAAGGAACAAGATCCCCCAAATGAGTTTGAACGGTTGAGAAAGGAAATGCATGATGAGAGGGTTCGGAATGACACCCGAATTGCCCAGCTTATGGCAATTATGGTAAACATACAAAGCCGACTTCCTCCACCTCAGCAACGGATACCCGACGGTGAAGCTCGGGAACAAGAAGTTCCTAATGATGAACATCCGGAACAGCCCCATCTCCCCGAGAATCCACAATTGGCTGAAATGCTAGCTAAGATACTCAAGCTAGAGGAATCGGTGGCCAAAAGTGAGAAACGAGCCATCACCGGTTTTGACATGAGCAAGCTATGCATCTTCCCAGGTGCTAAGCTCCCTAAGAAGTTTAAGCATGTGGACTTTGAGAAGTTTGATGGAACCGGGGATCCAAGGTCCAGGCGTATGTAAGCTCCCTCTCGTTACAAGAAGTCGATGAGCCAGCCATGGCTCAGATGTTTCATGAAACCCTAACAGGACCCGCACTCCAATGGCTTTTGTCTCTTGACATTTCAAAGAGACAAACTTGGGAAGAGATGGTGGCTGCTTTCATTAAGCAGTATGAGTACAATGTGCAGCTCAAGGTCACCACCCGAGAACTCGAAAGTATCAAAATGAAGGAGCGGGAGTCATTCGCCGATTTTGTGAAAAGGTGGAGAGCCAAGGCTGCGCAAATGACCGATCGTCCCAGTGACAAAGATCAGATGCGCATTATAACCAAGAACCTACAACCCGATTTGGCTCAGTACATGGTCATGGTCCAAGCGCACAACTTCGAGACCTATTTTGAGATGGGTCTGTCAATTGAAGAAGCTCTGCAAAGCGGGGTGTTGAAAAAAGGAGACCCCTTCCCCAAACCCAAGCGAAACTACATCGGCAACACCTCTTCCCTATATGCAAACCCCAGCTACACAGCCGGTACCTCATCCAACTCCATGAACCACCAACCCCATAAAACTGAACCCATAAATGCCATCTTATCTCAACCAACTCAACCAACTCAACCGCTACCAAACCAAAGAGGACGGCGCGTCTTCACCCCTCTTCCCCTACCCTTACCGGTTGTTTTCGAGCGACTCGTACAACAGGGGAAAATTAAACCTCTTCAGCCAACTCCACCTCCGCAAAATCCCCCACCAGCATATAACCCTAACACCTTCTGTATATTCCACCAAACACCGGGCCATCCCACTGAAAGATGCCAGCGCCTGCGTCATGAGATTCAAGATCTCATTGACAACAAACAAATCCGAGACCCCACTGAAAAGCCCAATATCCTTACAAATCCTTTGCCAACTCACAAAAGAAACAATGATATAGGCCAAATTACCCTTAGCTCCACTCAAAAAAGCCTAAACCCCACTCCATTTGACCCAAGCCAGTACATCATACCTGAAACAGATCCTAAGCCCATTGTACCTATACCAGATGAGTATGAGGCATGTTTTCTTGATGTGCACTTGAACCCTGATGTATGGCAAGAATGGGGTGATTTGATAATGGCTATGGAGGCTCGGGAGCATGAGCAGATGGTGGCAAACAATGTAGCAAATGAAGAAGCTTGGCCACAAAATGAGCAGTTTAATGAAGGACCCCCATTTGGTGCCATGATTAATCAATTTTGGGATCCGATGTTGGCAGACCCGCTTGATGGATTTGCACTTCCCAATTTGCTTGAACCATTGCTAGTAATACAACCAGTGGAAGAAGGACAAGGGCAAAATTGGCAAGAGGAGGTTGTGGCAGTCAACGGTGCACAAGAAGATGAGTGGGATCCTTCACCAAATGAGTGGCAGCTCATGGATCCTAATGATCCTTTGGATGGATCCACGCTCCCCATGTTCTTTGATGAGTCATATTTTCCAATGCCACCACTATGGGAGGGTCGCCCTGATTTCTCCATGATGAGTGAGCAAGCAATAAATCGAATGACGGAGGGCATTGAATTCACACCTTATGATTACATAGTTGATGAGAATCTTCCAGCACCTCAGGTGCAGATCCCGGAGGATTGTAATGTTATGGTGTTGAACGGTGGCCTACCCGATGTTTGGGGACAGCAAATGGAGGAAAATGTTATAGCAAATATGTGGGCCAATCAGAATGAAGGCATAGCACCGTTGTGGGTTGGAAACAACGAGGTCTGGGCTGTTAACAAGGCCGCCATGGAGAATGGAGATGTATGGAGCAAAGCAACCGTGGAGGGAATCACCAAGGGTTTGGAAGAAGCCAGTATTACAAAGGGAAAGAGAAAGGCGGAGGGGGATCTTGTTGATTTTTACACAGACTACACTGATTTGTGGGGGGATGATATTGACTCGGTTCTTCACCTTCTTCGGAGTGGTCGATTCTATCAACCACCTCAAATGTTCACCGGAAATACGTCTAATCCACCACCAAATACCACAAATCAGCCACCTTTTAACCCAGCTCCGCTAAACAACCCAACTCCCCAAAACAACCCGGCTCCACAAAATAACCTAGCCACGCCGCCTTATCCAAACAACCTCAGTGATCCAATCGCCAATCCAATCGATTTCCAAAACCTTTTTAACCCAACAACCAACCAATCCCAATCTACCTCCGCGGCCAACAGTCGTGCCCCTCGTCCAAAACCTCCACCAACCAACGAAGAAAATCCTATCCAGAAACAACTTGAGAAAACCCCAGCCGCACTTACCATTTAGGGATTGCTTATGAGCTCCAGTGAGCATCGCCAGAAGCTTGCTCAAGCACTATCCTGTATGGAAATTGCACCAGATATCACCCCCGAAGCCATGATGGCCGCCATTATCACCAAGCCTACCATTGCCACCAGATCAACCAAACATGTCGTAACCTTTACCGAAGCCGATCTGCCACTTGAGGGAACCGACCACAACAAGCCTTTGCATGTTACCATGAAGTGCATGGGGAAATGGATCCCAGTCGTATTGATAGACAATGGGTCTGCACTCAATGTATGTCCTCTCCGAACAGCTTTGTGTTTGGGGCTTAAACCGAAGGATTTCACGCCATCTAATCTCACTGTGCGAGCTTACGATAGCACCCGTCGCAATGTGCTTGGAACCGTCGAAATGGAAATTGCTGCGGAAGGGTTTAAATCGACAGTTGAGTTTCATGTGCTTGAGATCCCAGCTTCGTTCAACTTGCTGTTGGGACGTCCTTGGATGCATCGACCTGATATCATGGCAGTTCCATCCACTTTGCATCAAAAGGTTCTGCTTGGTTTGGAGAATGGGACAGTTGCTCTCTACGGAGACATGGGCATTCGCCCTCATGCTGAGGATAATGCTCCCTTGTTAGAAATTATGCATGATGAGAATGACGTTCAGCTTGGGGGTTTTGCTTTCGATACGTCCGGTGGTGTATTCACGCTTCGTATCGATGATGATTTCTCAATCAGCACCACAACTCTTGAGATGATGAGAAGGATGTCTTATCTGCCGGGTACTGGTTTGGGACGAACTCATCAGGGGGTAGCTCAGTTTCCAGAATTCCCTTCTCAGCGAGGCCGTTTTGGGTTGGGATATGAACCTACACTGAAAGAGATGCAAAGGGGAAAAACCAATGGAACAAGCAGCAGCGCAAACCGTCGGATTCGCTTTGTTGTAGAAGGGTCAAATGCGCCATATCACGGCCAGCCTGAGCCGTTCATGAATGAAATAAGTGGAAAGGTGCACCCCGGATTCGAAATCTTTGCTAACGATGCTTGGGATAGCGAAGATGAACATGAAAAGGTCGAGAAATTGGTGAAAGACCTCAAAGCGGATTGGATGGAAGCTTTGGATGGTGGGATCTTGATGTCGATGTTCGACGAGGTCAGTCTGACAGGTAAGGATAAAGAAGAGCCAGCAGTGATGATGCTCGGGCAGGAGGCCCTTGAAGATCCCAGTGTGCTGATAGTGGATGCAGTCGGAGAATACAAGAATTGCACTTTCACTCCTGTTGTAAAATTTACTAATGCATTCGCTAAGCTAGAGTTCGAGTCTGAGTCAGGGTTTGAATTTGGCTGTGAGTCGGAGTTTGTGCCTCATGGCCCTCCACGTCGTCATTTCTATTTTGAGTTTGAGTCTGATGCCATGTACTGCGCCCCGGAGGGCTTTGTTGATGAAATAAATGATGATTTCGCTTACTTTGCTGTTCCTGAAATAAATTGTGTTGACCCTGTCGGTGATGAGACTGAGTTCGACGGAGAAATACCCAAAGAACTTAAGTCTTTAATCGAAAGGGAAAATGAAAGGCATGCTCAGCCAATAAAAGAAGAAGTAATTTCAATTAAATTGAGAGATGAGGAAAATCCTCGCATGGTTCAAATCGGTTCCGGGCTATCTTCAGAGGAACAAGAATTACTCGTTGACTTGCTCAAAGAATTTGAGGATGTTTTCGCTTGGTCCCACGTAGATATGCCTGGAATCGATCCTGAAATTGTGCAACATCGAATTCCCTTGTATCCCGATGCAAAACCGGTAAAGCAGAAACTGAGGAAGATCAGGCCAGATTGGGTTGAAAAGGTCAAAGAGGAAGTTACCAAGCAGTTCAACGCCGGCTTTTTGATGGTAACTGAATATCCACAATGGGTTGCAAATATTGTACCAGTGCCAAAGAAGGATGGAAAGGTCAGGGTGTGTGTCGATTTCAGGGATTTGAACAAAGCCAGTCCGAAAGACGATTTTCCCTTACCTCACATTGATGTACTGGTAGATAACACGGCAGGGCATGCTTTGCTGTCATTTATGGATGAGTTTTCGGGATATAATCAGATTTTGATGGCACCAGAAGACCGAGAGAAAACAACCTTCACCACTGAATGGGGGACGTTTTGTTACAGGGTCATGCCGTTCGGATTGAAGAATGCGGGGTCAACCTACCAACGGGCTGCTACAACCCTGTTACATGATATGATGCATAGGGAAGTTGAGGTATATGTGGATGACATGATCGTAAAAGCCAAGGAGAGGGAAGGACATCTCCCGGCTTTACGCAAATTCTTTGAAAGGATACGGAAGTACCGGATGCGTCTCAATCCGCAAAAGTGCACATTTGGAGTCACCGCTGGGAAAATGTTGGGGTTTATGATTACCACCAGGGGGATTGAAGTGGATCCGATGAAAATCAAGGCAATACTAGAAATGGAGCCGCCAAAGACAGAAAAAGAGGTTCGGAGTTTTCTCGGAAAAATTCAGTTCATCAGTAGATTCATCGCCAAGTTGACCTCAACTTGCGAGCCGATGTTTCATTTGCTCAAGAAAGGAGTACTGTTCAAGTGGGATGACAAGTGCCAGAAAGCCTTCGAGTCGATTCGGCAGTATCTTCAAAGCCCCCCAGTATTGATGCCGCCGACACCCGGAAAGCCACTTATTCTGTATTTATCAGTAACGCAGTCTGCAATGGGTTGTATGTTGGCACAAGAAGGTGAAGCGGGAATTGAGAAAGCAGTGTATTATTTAAGCAAGAAGATGGTCGGAGCTGAAGAGAGTAGGGGTGTCCACGGATCGGATCCGGACGGATCGGATACGGATCCGATCCGATCCGCTCAGAGCGGATTATGGTTTTTAAGATCCGGAACCGAACCGAACATTCACGGATCGGTTACGGATCGGATCGGATTGGGACGGATCAGGCGGATTTGACAGATTAAAGAAGGATTATTGAGCGGATCGAGCGGATCTGATCCGATCCGATCCGGATCCGGAATCGCCAGATTAGAAATTCTCGATCCGGAACCGAACCGAACATTCACGGATGGATCAACGGATGGTTCGAATCGGTTCGGATTGGTCGGATTGGCGGATCGGATGATCCGCTGGACAGCCCTAGAAGAGAGATACACACATTTGGAGAAAACTTGTTGGGCCCTTGTGTGGGCCTCTAAAAAGCTAAGGCACTACATGTTGGCTTACTCGGTAGTACTGATTTCTCGAATGGACCCTCTCAAATATTTGTTTGAGAAACCAGCACTCACTGGAAAGCTAGCGCGATGGTTGCTTTTATTGGCTAAATTTGAACTCAAATATGTGACGCGAAAATCAGTAAAAGGCAGGGCTGTGGCAGAATTCTTAGCAGATCATCCGATTGAAGGACCAGAAGACACGGAGTTCCAATTTCCCGATGAAAGCGTTATGGTAGTAACAGAGGATGTTTGGAAATTATACTTCGATGGAGCTGCAAACCAGAGAGGGTTCGGGATCGGCATACTGTTGGTCTCACCAGAAGGGCCACACATTCCCCTCTCTTTCAAGTTAAATTTCGAAGTTACCAATAACCAGGCGGAGTATGAAGCATGCATCGTTGAGATGGAGGCTGCTTTTGAAATCGGGGTAAATAAATTGGAAGTGGTCAGAGATTCGAATCTGGTAGTTTCCCAAGCCAACGGTGATTGGAAAGTACGAGAAGAAAAGTTGAAGCCGTACCACAAAGACCTCGATGATCTGATCCATCGATTTGAGCAAGTTACTTTTACGTATATCCCGAGAATGAAGAATCAGTTTGCCGACGCCCTTGCTACTTTGGCATCCATGGTAGAATTGCCCGTGGGGGTAAGAATGAGACCAATCATGATCGAGCAAAGGAATAGGCCAGCCTATGAGTATGTGATGAACATTGGCGAAGTTGACGATGGTCTGCCCTGGTACCATGATATCTGGAATTTGGTTGAGAAGGGAGAATATCCAGAAGGAGCGAACAAGAAAGATCGGATAGCGTTACAAAGGTTGGCATCTCAATACATCCTCTGCGGTGGAAGGTTATACAAAAGGTCATATTGTGGCATGCATAAGTTGTGTATCCATGGTGATGACACGAAAAGGGTAATGGAGGAAATTCACGAAGGAATTTGCGGTCCCCACATGAGCGGATTGATGATGGCAAAGAAGATTCTGAGGCAAGGGTATTTCTGGTTAACTTTGGAAACGGATTGCGTTTAGTATGTGCGGAGATGTCATAAGTGTCAAGTCCATGCTAATCTCATGCATGTTCCACCGTCTGAACTTCATACAATGGCAACGCCTTGGCCTTTCTCAGTATGGGGAATAGATGTGATTGGGAAAATCACGCCGCCAGCATCGAACGGACACAAGTTTATATTGGTAGCGATTGATTATTTCACAAAGTGGGTTGAGTCAGCTTCCTATGCTACATTGACCGCAGTACAAGTAGCCCATTTTATTAAGCAAAACATCATTTACCGATATGGGGTTCCCAACGCCTTCGTGTCAGACAATGGTGTGCATTTCAAAGGAAGGGCAGCGGAGGTACTCGAGGAATTCAATGTTCAGGTACACAAGTCCACAGTATACCGACCACAAACCAACGGAGCAGTGGAAGCGGCAAACAAGTCAATAAAGAACATTTTAGAGAAAACCATCGAATCATCCAGGGATTGGCATGAGAAGTTACCGTTAGCATTGTGGGGGTACCGCACCTCTATCCGAACTCCAACAGGGGCAACACCCTATTCTTTGGTCTATGGTATGGAGGCAGTTCTTCCCATTGAACTTGAAGTGCCATCTTTGAGGGTGATGATAGAAAGTGAAATCGATGAGGCTGACTGGCTGAGCGACAGATTTTCAGAGTTGATGTTGTTTGATGAAAGGAGGTTGCGGGCATTGTATCACATTCAGGGATATCAGAGAAGAATTGCTCGCGCATTCAACAAGAAGGTGAAATTCAGGGATCTGATCGAAGGGGACATGGTGGTGAAAGAGATTCGGGCACCGATATTCGATCCACGGGGAAAATTCAGGCCGAAATGGGCAGGACCAAACATCATCAAGACTATCCTTGACGGTGGGGCAACAGTGATCCTTGATTTGGATGGTAACGAATTCAGCAATCTTGTCAACTTGGACCAACTCAAGCGATATTACCCCTGAGAGACGCTCGTTGGGCGGAAAATCGCAAGGGCGAACCGACCCAAGCAAAAATTAGAGTAAGCCTGCTAGGCCGAAAACCCACATTGGGCGGTCTAGGCCGAAAACCCGAAAAGGCGGTACCAGGCAAAATTTAGAGCGCAAAAAGGAGAGTGTTAATACCCGAGTGAACCTTTGCTTGAACTACTCCATGACCTGATTCCTTGAAAAGGGATACGTAGGCAACCCTATCTTGGGGTTCGGTCTAGATCTAATGAGTTGGTCCATGTTTTCGCAGCTTCCAAAGGAGATAACATATGGAACCGAATGAACCAAGAGGGGGAAAAACTTCATTGTTCAATTTTATTCAAATCGCTTCTTCGATTACATAAACTGAGCATCACAGCCTTTAAAAAAAAAAAAAACACCATTTATTTTGGGAAACAGCTTAGTGAGTCGGAAGTCAGATTGTGCTAATTCCTTCGGCGTCGTATCCCCATTTGCTCCCTCATCCAATCTCTGTAATGTCCATTCAAGTGAATAGTTGGGTAGGGATCAGGAGCCCAAATGACCCGATGCCTCCAAGAAGTACGATAGTGCTCGAGAACGGAATGTTTGAACATGGGCAGGCTGAAAGTGGCAGGAACTGAGTACTCCACTTCTTGACGAATGCAATATTGGCGAAGAATGCGTTGTGGAAAATAGTAGGCATACCCTTGCAAACCCGCCAAAATCACCCATGTGTCTCCCATGTGATTGGCCGTCATATCTGGCAAAGGCAACCAATGGCACCGCCAGACAATATGATCCTCCTCCAATGACCTGAAAAAGTCAGTCCATTCATCTTCATCGGCCTCATTGTGTACAAATGGTCTACTCACCCAAGTCCGAGGCTAGTAAACCCAATCACCTGTCGGCTCTCTCAAAAGCCTAACCTTGTCGCATAGTCATATCTACAAAACCAAAACATCCAAGCCAAAGTTAAAACTAAGCCAAACAACCAAAATCCCCAAAATTCCCAAAACCAAGACA
Organism: Vaccinium myrtillus; assembly: GCA_016920895.1. Classification (NCBI taxonomy): domain Eukaryota; kingdom Viridiplantae; phylum Streptophyta; class Magnoliopsida; order Ericales; family Ericaceae; genus Vaccinium; species Vaccinium myrtillus. The sequence continues at coordinate 33,925,635 of CM029277.1, forward strand.
TCCAAGCTGAATAAACCAAACCTGAAGCAAAAGCGGACTCCCGACAAACGTGTTCGTCCTTCCAGCCTTAACCGCATCCAAGCCCATGATTGTCTCAGCCAAAACCAAAGGAATCACATCCCTCCGCTGTTCAATCTGAGCAGCAACACCGACAATGGCAGAACTCGGACGACCGTCACATGAGACCAATAAATATAATGCCAAGAGGCACATGCAAAGTGCAAACATGCGCCGGTTTTGAACGGTAAAATCTAAAAGGTCGCCTGTTGGACCATAATCCGCAAAGAGACGAAGGACGTTGAGGGTCTCATTGCGAATCAAGAAGCGCGCAGCACCATTCCCAAGACCAAGCTTCCTGCTAAGAATGTTGGCGTAATTTTCACGAATGGGTGGTATGACAGGATCAGCAAAAGCATGACCGCCGAGGTAAGCTTGAAATTCCTCAACGGTTGGACAAAGTTCTTGCATGCCAAAACGGAACACATGGAGCTCTGAATCCCAACAACGAACGGCGGCACGCAAGATGTCTTGACGGAGAGGAAAAGTATGGAGGTGGCGGAGAGCATTGAGTCCAAGACCTCGGAAGTTGAACCAATGATGTTTTCAAAGCTAGCAACCCAAGTGTTGATAACGGAAGGGTCAAGGGCAGCCATATGGAAGCAATAGAAAATTGATAAGCAAGATGTATGGTGTAAGGAATGAAATTTGATGTGGAAATGGTGTGTGGGAAAGGCTTGGTTATGCATAGTATTTATAGGGGACTTGGGAGGAACCTTACAAATTTGCCATGCAACATTGGAAATCAAAGATTGCATTTTCAAGATGGTCAAGTGCATATTTTCAAAGTATTTTGTTGAAAAGTTTGAAAATGCATTGGAAATGCATGGTATTTATGGGAAAAATATGAAAAGACCTTGGGAAGGTGATGTTCAAAGCTTGGGAGATGTTATAACAGAGCAGCAAGATATTTGGGGCAGAGTAAGCCATGCAAAAGGGTAAAAAAATGCATTGGGAAGCAACACAATCTGCCTGCCCAGCACAGACATTGAGCGCTCAAACCGGTGAGGTTGAGCGCTCAACTCCCTGAAATCACCTTGAGCGCTCAAACCCCATTGAGCGCTCAAGGCCTGCAGAAACAGCAGCAGATAGCAGCAGCAGTGCTTTAGCCCGTTCAATGCCCGAAACCTCTTCTAAGCCTTCTAACCCTCATTCAACACCCGAGCCAAGTCCCAATGGACATTTGTGACTTCACGGAGCGTCCCGTTCCCCGAGTTAACAAGCCGACAGGCGTTCGGACACGGGATACGCTTATAAGGAAGTTTGAAGCTAGGAAACGGCCGTCGGACGTCCGAATCTATTTCCTAACCTTGCTAGCCATTTCCAATCATCAAGGTATGTGTCAATAGACGTTTGTGACTTGTCGGAGCGGTTCCCGAGACATTTCTTTGATTATGCAAGGTTTTGGGGTATCGACGGCCAACTCAAGCAATGGAATGGCGGCCATCGCCATATCAAAAATGGTTCGGGGGATTTTCTTGCTAAATGGTGACGATCGCAGGGGCATTTATGTCATTTATGACTTGGTCAAGGTGATAACATGGCAATTCATCACATCTAAACAGGCTCACGAAGCATTTTATTTTCAAATATGCCTTATGAACATCAAATTCCGTTCAAAGGTCGTTTTGTATAGTTTGTATTGATCGTTTATATACAAGAAGCGTGTCAAGACGCGCGGCATGTAAATTCATATTCCAGTTGTACATCAACTCAAATAATCATGTTTCGTCCAAATTCTCGAACATGTTAGCTTTTCTTTAAGGTCAAGTTTTAAAGCTTTGTTCTTGGATGTTTGAATTCAAAGTTTGGTGGATAAATTGTGTACACTTTTTTACAACGGGTTTGTTCATTTGAATATCAAAAGCAGAAAGTAATACAATGAACAATGAAAGTGCAAATCATGTGTATAGTCTGATCATAATCCATGAAGGTCAAAATGTCAAATCCGAGTATCATCACTAACTGCCAAGGCACACAATGCCCAATAAGAAAATCTGCATCTGGGGCACGCAGGCCCAATCCGCCTATCTACCGGGGCACGCAGGCCCAATCAAAAGAAAAAGTAAAACTCTAAGCTACTCTATGTCTACTATGTACTACTCAGTCTCGTCCATCGTCTCGTCCGAGCTCTCAGTCTCATCTCAGCGTCGCTGCTCCTGTCTCTCCTGCCGGGAAGAGGGGTAGTTAGCGTCATCAACGCTGTCATCGCTCGAGCTCGTAGTCTCTACTATCCCCTCAGGTGCTACATCCACCCTCCGGCGGGACGATCTCCGCGATCTCTCCTCCCCGAGCCCCGCCGCCGTTGGCTTTGAACGCCCGAGCCGTACGGTCGTGTCTCCAGGACCGCCGACTCCAGCAAAAGATCTCTTCCTAATCACGGGCGGCTGCATCATCAAGCAAACAGGAAATGGATTTAGTATACAGTATGATCAAGAAAGTCAAAGTGAAAGAAATAACGGATTACATACCGGTGCAACTCTCGGACGAGAAGGTCCAGGGGCAGCGGGAGGTGCTGGCTCGCCCTCTCGGCGAATAGTGACCTCTTCCCCAGCTATGAGGCGGCGAATCAGGACGCGCAGTCCTCGGTTCTGCTCGTGCAAAGTCTGTGCCGCCTCCTGTGAAACCTGCAAGCAAGTCAAAGATTTGAGTCATCAGTACATTCAGGCGTTCATAATCAAAGCATGTGAATTTGAGTAAATGGAATGGTTCTTACCGGTGCCGAGAGCCGCGGGAAGTCTGTCGGTGGCCTCGGGATGTCTATATCCCCTGCCTCTCCACCGGTGGAAGTGACGTGAACCCACCACCTGGCCGCCACCGTCTCCTGAGTCGAAGTGCCAGCGTCCTCGCCTCCACCTCTGGCCACCCCTCCAGCTGAGGCTCGCGCCTTCGCGGCCTTCTCTCTCTCCACCTTATCTCTCCACTCCACTGACCTCAGCGAGCCAGCCAAGTACTTCTTCCAATAGTCTCTATAGCTCAAGGCTGGGCGCAAGTACTGGCTCAGGTCCAAGTCGGGCGTCGTGTAACGCTCGATCTCCGCCAGGGTGTACCGAGACGTCATCAGCACTCGAGGAGGAAGACGTCCTGGCACCTGTGGTCCCCTCAGCCCGCATCGACTGGCGCAGCACCCTGTCGCCAAGGTACCAGAACCAGCCGTACTGGCACTCAAGAAGGACCCTCCCCCTCGTGAGCCTCCTGCTCGGAGCCAAGTAGGGCTCATCGATAGCATCCCACACTTCCCAGCGAACCTGCAAAAGTTGTTCGAGCATTAGTAACCAAACGCATGGTTAAAAGCAAATCGGAAGCAATTTGAATGCGTGTGAGAATTTGATTCTTACCAAGGAAGAGGAGAGCCTGTCAAGCGAAGCGCGGAGAACGTGGATGTTCCCTCGCGCTGAACCACCGTAGCGGAAGCCTTCACCCCAGCACAGCGCTCGGGGGATGACGTCCGGATCCTGGTGCCGTGTCTCGGGAGGGTGCAACCCCAACACCTCGTAGGCCCAGAGCTGCATGATAAATAACAAATCGATCAGTCAATGCATATTCGATAATCGAGTGCAAGTATTGAAATGCGTGCATTAAAATTTGAAATGAAAGTTTTTGAGTTTTACCTCCCAAACGCTCCACAGTCCAGAGATGCCGGTCCCTTTCCGTCTCGAGACGGCATTCATGAACGCATAGCAGCTTCCGAGCGCTGCTCCACCCCAGTTGTACCTCGCCGCCACGGTGAAGTCCCTCAACCCTCCGAGATAGGAGAGATGCACCCTGTTACGCCTGTTTGGGTACAGAGAGGCCCCAAACAGGTATAACAAGTAGCACCTCGCCCTCCGTGCTGCGTCCTCCTCGTCAGTCGGCTCACCCAATCCCTTCAGCTTGAATTGGCCATATGTGGCCGTCTCTCCCTCCTTGTTGGGCACGAAGCCCAAGAACCACCTCAGTGCAGCCTCGTCCCTGCCAATCCCCGAGTCGAACGGGATCGGGTCTCCTCCTACCCGCAATCCCGTGATCGCCGAGAAGTCCAGCGGCATCATCGTCGCCTCTCCGAAGTTGAGGTGAAAAGAACTCGTAGAGTCCCTCCACCTCTCGGCCAATGCCGTCACCACGGCATGGTCGTGCTGTGTGCTCGTGAGAGTCGGGATGAACCTCCCGAACCCTGCCAGATCCACCAAAGCCCTCACGGAGGTATGCAGCTGCTGGTAGATCTCCCAACTGGAACCCATACCCCCGTGAGCCTTCAAGCGCAAATTTCTCTGCAAACAGTCAACAAACAGGCAAAGCAATCAGGCGTTAGTCCAATCTTTCATTCAATCAATCCAGTCATCAGTCAAGCAGTAATTCAATCATTCAAAGTTAATCAGGTTTATTAACTACTGAAAGTGCGCGAAAGCAGTAAAAAAACAGGAAAGTAAAGCAAGCATACCGTCAGGCAGTTCGTCGAAAGGTGGACCTCGGGGTCCAGTAGCACCTCCTCTCCAAAGAACAACTCCCGCCGGGGAGTGTAATCCTCTGAGGCGGAAGGCACAAAGAGGTGCACTGGTGGGGCATTAGTCGCCGCGTCGAAGGCCGGCCTCTCCCTCCTCAGCCACTGTCTGGCAGCCTGGACCACCGTCACTCTCCGTCCAGCTGCCCTCTCCTCCTCCTCGGCTCGCATCCTAGCCTCCTCCGCCGCCTCTTCTGTCTCAAACTCCTCATAAAAGGCCCTCGCCGCCTCGTCCTCATCTGCGGCCTCCCGTAACAACGCCGCCTCTCTCTCCCTGCTCTCAACAACGGCCTCCCTTGCCGCATCTAGGATTCCCGGGGCATATGCTGTAGCCGCAAGCACTACCTCCTGTGGTGCGTGCTCAAGGTAGTCCTCCCGGGAGATCCCAACCGGACCCTAAACCGGTGGCCCGCTACTCTGTCCCCGAGTCAGCGACTCTCCCCCAATCATCGCCGTCTTCCCTTTGTCTCCCTCGCTAGGCCGCTGACTAGGTCTCGGCTCTATCCTCCAGCGAGTTACCCTAGTCCCGGTCTCCTCGCTATCGCTACTACCATTGCTATCCACCTCATGGATCTCCATCATTTCCTCATCCCTCTCTTCCACTCTCTCCGTCACCGGGGGATCATCACCATCACCTACACCACTACTCGCGCCGACATCTCTCTCCCTCTCTCTGCTATCCCCACTACCACCACTACCATCACCGGCCACCGCCGCCTTGGTGGCCGAATCCCCATCACCATCATTACCACCAACCTTCTCCGGGTTACCACCGTCGATACCCACCACTTCCTTCTCCTTTTCTTCCCCGTCACCGCCACCCTTAACCACCGTGTGCCTTTCTAGTGGCACCTCAGTCTCTGTAGCACTAATTTCAGCCACCGGTGTGGTACCTTGAGCGCTCAAATCAACCGGTGGTGACACCACCGTTTCACCACCACTCCTCTCCACCGTCGGCGAACCCCCAGGGGCCTGTGAATCCTCGATATTCTCCATGGAAACTGATCTAGACCTTAAATCAAGCCCTAATCAAACTGAGATTGGACCAAAATCGTACGGACAAAACCCTAGAATTTGGGGATTTCTGATTTCGCAAGAATTTCGAGTGAGAATTGTTAGGGTTTCGATCAGAATTGTGAGAGGGATGTGAGGATTTGCTCTCGGAAGTTTTTGAAGCATTGTGTGGGTTAATCGAACGTTGAATGGAATTAAAACTGAAACTGAGGTTCTGAACCGTCACCCCTGTTCAGGGGATCAAGCGCTTAAGTTGGACCCTTTGAGCGCTGGAGGACCAAGTTGAGGATTGAGCGCTCAAAGCTCAATGGTTGAGCGCTCAAGTCGAGTTGAGCGCTCAAAGGGGTTTCCTTGAGCGCTCAAACCCATTCCTGGCTTGGCTTTTGGCTTCTTTTGCAAGCCTTTCAGGGGCATTTTAGGCACCCTTGTGATTTATTGGCGTACCTTGGACTCACTAGTCCCAATCAATCGAATGTTCATGGATCCGAGGATCTAAAAATCTTGGTTTTTGGTCGTACTAGACCGTGTTAATCAATCGAGACGTGTTGTGTATGTTTGTTTCGCGTTAGCGTATGCGCGAAGTGTTTTGACTGCGGTCTGAGAGCCACGTGCTTGTTTAAATCATTTTGAGGGCCTTAGGCTCGTTTAAATCATTTTCTGAGAGCCACGTGCTTGTTTAAATCATTTTCTGAGAGCCACGTGCTTGTTTAAATCATTTTCTGAGAGCCACGTGCTTGTTTAAATCATGTTTACTAATCATATTTCGCGTTAGCGTATGCGCGAAGTGTTTTGACTGCGGTCTGAGAGCCACGTGCTTGTTTAAATCATTTTTGAGGACCTTGTGCCCGTTTAAATCATTCTCTTTGAGGGCTTCGCGCCCGTTTAAATCGTTTTGAAAGCTTAGTGCTTGTTTAAATCATTCGAAGGTCTTGAACCTGTTGATGATTGTTTGTCGGTTAAAGTATTTTCAATCACCCCTCAGAACTACGCTGGTCTGATCCCTACAATGGGGTACGTAGGCAGCTCGCAGAGCGCGACCATTTGATCTTTAATGTTTTCCTTTGCAGCTTGAGATGTATTACGGGGAACGAGTTGGGTTGTCTATATCTTGAACGTCACTCATGCCAAATCAATGGCATCGAGTCTCATCCAAGAGGGGCAACTGTAGACACCCCAATTTTGAACCTGAGATGCGCTCGAGCATTCCCGATGATGAAACGGACCAATCATGACTACCCGGAACTTGTGAGAACGACTTGAACTTGATCAAAATCAGCCAAACATCACCCCAATCAACCAAAACAGCTCAAACCAACCCAAGCATTGTTGAACCAAACCAAACCATCAATCTGCCATCAAGGGCCTTGAGCGCTCAAGCTTGAGGCTTTGAGCGCTCAACCCTAGGAAAACACCTTGAGCGCTCAAGCCCACAGCTTTGAGCGCTCAACTCTGATCCAGTCAGCAACTTGCAGAGTATCTCATCATGAGATTTTCTGCATGGGAGCGTCTGGGGTGATCTTCTACGATCCTTATACGTACAATACACTCTACCAAACCTAAAACTACACCTAAAACTACTCCTAACCCACTTTCAAATACAAACCCACTCTTTCTCTCTCCTCTCTTCCCTCCCACTCACTCTATAAAAACCACCAAGCACCCCTGGTTTTGGGGTTACGAATTCTCACACTTTATCTCTGTTAATTCTTCCAGAAAAACAATCATCTCTCTCTCTCTCTACAAAACCACTCATCCACCATCAAAACCATTTGCAAAAACCACTCCTCAAATCCAAAATTCGACCCTTGATCATCAACCAGCCACATACATTGTCCAATTCATTCAGAATACTAGCCCAAAACATCCATAATCATCCATCCCTAAGCCCAAAATCAAGTTCAAGTTTCCAATCAAGTTCAAAAGGTAGTTAAACATGTGAATGCTCACTGTTTTGATCCTTCTGAGGAAGACTAGTGGGTTCAAGCAAGTTCATTATACTTGCATTGAACTCACAAAGGTCTAAAAGTTGTTCAAAAACATTTTTCAAATCTGCAGTCACAGTAGGGGTTGAGCGCTCAAGCCCAGTTCTGAATAGGATTCTATTTTGCTGATTTTTGTGTCATCTCTTGGCTTGGATCATTGTTTAATGGTTACCTGTGTTCATGTAATCTTCAAAACAACTTATTTCTTCCTCAAAGTTACATGCATGAACATTAGTTAACTATGTTATGGTGTTCAAAGATCAAAATCTTTGTAAAATTTCATTTTTGAATGCAAAACAATGACTGGATCATCTTCCATTACTTTTGTTTAAGTATGTTTAAGGTCCTGAGAATCATTAAAAATCCATTTTCAAGTCAAAAACCAGGAGGCCAGGTTATGGATTGAGCGCTCAAGGTAATGCATTTGAGCGCTCAAGCTGTTCTTGAGCAGTTTGCTGATTGCTGGTTATTTCAATGATGGATCTTGACTTAGCATGTTCCTGATGTGTGTGAGTTTTTTTTTTAATCACTGTGTTCAGAATCTGGATCTCTCTCTCACTTCTCTATTTTCAAATATTTCTTTGTTAATGTGGGGTGATTATACTCTTTTCATCATTCTTTAAGAGATCAATCTGTCTGTTCTTATTTGTTTCTCATAGGAAAGTGTTTGACAAATGTTTGATCTCCTAAAGAAGCTGCAAAAGGGTGTAATTTCACAGAAGCCAAGAACTGGTTTGAGCGCTCAATCCATGAGCCTTGAGCGCTCAAACTGGTTTGAAGAGGTTGAGCGCTCAAGCCTTTGTCTTTGAGCGCTCAATCCCTATTCTGGGATCCAGTTCGTGAAACAGTTTAATTAGGTTTCATATTCATGGATTTCTGAAATTGTTGTACAGTTCTGTAATTTCTCATTTCTTTGTAAATACTTGTATGGTTTCACTTGTTATCATCATCATCACTCATGAAAATCATCAAGCACAAGCATCCACTTTAGATATACGTTTTATGTTTTTATTGTTTATGTGATTCCCATTCTCGATCCCCTATTTTTATGAATAAATTGAATTTCAAATATTTCTAAAAATCCCACAAAACATTGAGTAGAGACCGGTTCATGGACCGGGCGAGAGGGGTGCCGTAAAACCCTTCCCCTCTCGTAACCAAACCCCCGAACCCGAGAAATCTTTGGTTCCGCTAAGATCAGTGAAATCTTTTTCAAATGGGTGAACGAGTCATATTTTCATCGGTTTCTCGGGTTTGGACCTTAAATCCGGGTGGCGACTCAAACAAACACAATCTTTTCAAACGCCAAAACCGCACCGAATCCCAATGGGCCGTCCACAGCATGGGTGCGACGAAAGGTCGCGGTTGTAAGGCCTACAAAGTCCTTGAGGATGGCCCTGTGCGACTAGCTGTGGTCCCACATGGGGCCGAAGGAGGAAGCCTTGGAAGCATTGCCAATGACGAACTGAGCGGATGATGCAAAATCCTCAAACTTGGTCGAGGTATCGGGTGGTTGACATTCCACCCCGTCGGTACATTTTTTGATCCTTCTCTCTCTTTGCTTTAGTTTCTCATGCATTGAGGACACTGCACATTTCAAGTTGGGGGAGTGGATTAGGTTATTTTAGTACATTTTGCACATGATTCATACACATTCCATTCAAATTTTTTGTGTAATTCCCCCTCACTTAGCATTTTAACTCATAGATGCGTTTCAAATGCTCAAAGGTTTTCTTAAATGGCAAGAGTTTGTTTGATTGCGTACTTTGATGTCAAACTCATCTCACGGACATGTGCATGAACTTTGATGAACGAATTTTTCCAAGTACTCGTGAGCGAGTCACCACTTCGAGTGTAGGTTCAATTTTTATCGTATCCCATGCTTTTTGTTCATCTCATACCCTTTAGTTAGGTTACTCCATCTCTTGTTTATAATAAAGTTGTTTAACTATTTTTTGTGCATCATGTCGGAATCTATACCGTGGTTTAGATATGATTCGAGGAAATTTTTTGTTGATTATACCACATAAGTGTCACATTGCACCCTAATTTGCGCCAAGTCCGTGTCCACTTTCATTGCTAAACCTAGGAAGCCGGAAGTTTGGAGGGTGTGATGAAGAGTGATAAGGGTAAAAATGTCAAAATGGGAGTTGGAAACGAAGTTCGGAACATGCTCGGGTTGATTGTACAGGTGGCATGCCAATTGAAAAGGAAATTCAAATTTTTGGATTCAAAGATGATTTGTATTGATACCCAAAATTCTGGTATCAATACAGATTGCACAGGAAAAAAACAGACCCCACTGGTATCGATACCAGTTCTCAGGGGTATCGATACCACGTTGCTTCGCGAGAAAACCCCAGCCCCATTATAATAACCAAAGTTCACTCTCTCTCCTCTCCACTCTCAAAACTCACGGCCAAAAAAAAAAAACTCTCTCCACTCCCTCTCTCCTCACGGTTCAGATCACCACCACCCACCACCCAAAACCTCCACCACCGATCAAGCCCTAACCACAACCTCTTCTCTCACCTCTCTCTCTCGGCTTCACTCTCCACCGAAACCTCCATAGCCGAAATCACCCATCCTCTTCTCGCTCCTCTGTCGAACCACCGTGACCCACCCCCACTCCACGGCATCTCTCTTTCTCTCTCTCCACCGTAAATCACAACCAAAACCCACCATAACCACCACCGAACTTCTCCTCCTCTCTCGGCTTTCTCTCTCCTCTGCCGATTCAACTAGAACCGAGCCCTAAAACCACGGTTCCTGTACAAATCCTAGCGAAATTCCACTTCCTGATCCGTGTTCTTCATAAATCGCAAAGAGGAGTTCGAAATCGATGGGTTTTTGCTGCAAATCAGTCAAGGGTTGGTCGAATCTCAAGGGTCTAGCTCCAGTTTCGAGTTTGTCTGCAGATCAATGGGTTTGTTGATATCTTCACAGGTTCTGCATTAAACACCAAGGTAACCCTAAAACCCATGTTTCTCTCTCCTCCGGCAGCAGTAATCAACGTTGGGTCACTTATCTGGGTTTATTCTGTTATGGAGGTCTCTGTGTATTGCTCTGATTGTCAGCTGTCACATTTTAAAGTTCGGTATTGTTCACCCTTGTGCACTCTGTTGAAAAATTAGTTGATTGGGGTTTATTTGGTCTGTGATCGGTGGAAGCTGAAAATCACTTGGGCTTGAGCTGTTATCTGTTTTGTATGCACTGAGAAATCTGTTGGGTTTTACACTGAACTGAGTTTGGAAATTAATTTCTGCTAGAGTACTATTGGTGCTGAGTTGATGTGATCTGTTTGACCACAGCTGAATTTGGGTGTGAATTGTGGGTGTGATCCCTTTGTTGCTTGTCTGAATTGTTGAATCTATATTAGCTACATTTTGGGGCGGCCATTGTGGGTATCTGTTTGAGCTGTCTGAATCACATTGAAGTAGGGGGTCGGTTGGTTGCGATTCGGTGGGCTGATACGCTGTTAATCTGTTTTTGTGTTTGGGTTTGTTGAGTGGGAAAATTGTGTGGTTGCGATGGCAAGGGGGAAAGGAAAAGACCAGGTGAAGGGGGTTCAAAAGCCTCCAACAAAGAAAGCCAAAACCCCCTCCAAGCGTCCACTAGAAGAAGAAGTAGAAGATGAGGAAGAATATGATGCGGAGGATGGTGCTCCAGCGGGGAGGCGTCGAACCTCCGCACAAGTCTTGGCTGATGAAGAACAGACTTGGAAAGTGAATATGGCGGGCAGGGGTTTCAAAAATGAGCGTCAACTTGACGTCGCAAAGCTTGACAAGAAGAAGTATGGCCTCCCTCACATTTCTCGGCAAGGTTTGGAGTTCTGGTTTAAACCTTTAGAGCGCTTTAAGACAAATGTTGTAGTTGAGTTCTACCAAAACATGAGGGTAGTGTTGAATGATGAAAACTCGGCTCACCATAAGATTGTGTCGAAAGTGGGGAAGCATAGAATTGAGATTACACCCGATGTGATTGCAAAATACTTGGAATATGAGCGACCCGACCAAGGAATGGCCGACTACCCAATTCGCGAAGGGGGGAATGCTATTGATGCGAACACTGTCAACGAGGCCATTTATAGTGATGTGAGTGTGTACAAGGGGGGTGATCATATTCCGGGGAAATTCAAGGAGGATTGTCGCCTCCTTAACAAAGTCATCCACGCCAACCTTTATCCACGTGGGTCAGATTCTAAGCCTAGTCCAAAAGGGGCTGAGTTGATGTATGTATTTATGAGTGATAAGTTTGAATTCGACGCAGCCGGATGGATTTTTTACCAACTTGTGGAATTCAAACTTGACGCCCCCAGCAACACCAATATGCCTTTTCCGTGCATGATCTCTAACATTTGCAGCGACATGGAGGTGACGGGGGCAAATTACTCCAAGTTGGAAAGGCTGCGTCCAGGGCCCATTAACGCAGCCTCCATGAATAAAAGCCAATCCAAGTCCAAAGCCCCCTCGACTTCCGGGACGTCCAAGAAAGTGGATGAACTCCGTACCCCACCCGATGAGAACGCTAAGCTTGAAGCATGGAATAGGAAACTTTTCGATCAAAATGCCTGGATCATCACGGAACTACTGAAAGGGAATGCACATCGGAAATGGGTCCGGAAGGAAACAAGAGAGAGTAAGCACCAGATGGAGTGGCAGACGAAAGCACTTGAGAGCACTACTGGACAGCATTATGAGGCCCCTCCGGAGATTGAGGAGGAAGACAGTGACAACAACGGGGGGGATGATTGAGGAGGACATCGATCCGGGCATGTTCCGTGCTTTTGAGTGATTGTGGTATGGTGACACGAGGTAGTTTCTAGTACTATTTAGCAGTTAGTAGTTGGTTAGTCGAGTCGGTGGAAGTTAGTTTTAATCGCTTTTTGTTCTAGGTTAGTTTGCTTTTTGTACCCCCTTTTCTCTTCTAACCGTGGTCATTACAAGCTATTTAATTCCCCATTGATCTTATGCACGGTTGTGATCCTTCATGATGCATCTTAAATAATTTATGCACTTTAGTATAACTTGCTTTTCATTTGTGAATAAAATTCGTAAATTGCACTCCAAGCTCAGTCTCATTAGCATGCATAACTTGTTTTTGTCTTCGGTTATCGCATTTCTTTTTCGAGCTCGTCATGGGATATGTTTCATCTCACTTGAGTGTTATTCTTTGTTGTTGAGCGATTAGCCTTGTGAGTTTTTGGAATCAAAACTTGTTGTGGTGGCTCGGTTCATGCATTCCTTCAATAAGAGTTTGTTCAACGTTGTTCATGAGATGTGGGTGCGTTGAGTTGACACTGTGTTGCTTATAATAATTTCGAACTCTTGCTAGTTTACTAAGTTTTGTGCACGTGAACCGTATCTTGATTCATAGGGGGGATTGCATAGAGTAAGTTAGATTAGATTAATTTAATTTGCTAGGGACTAGCAAAGTCCAAGTTGGGGGTGTGATAGGCACACTACATTACATATTTGGGTGCCTAATTCCCTTTATTTTGGCACACTCGCACGCATATAATCCTTGTTTTATCTTGATTTTGCGCGAAGGGTGTTTTTGTTGAGTTGTAGGAAAATGGAGCAAATGGAGTAGCCGGACGCTCTCAATAATCCCCGGAAGTACCCGGAGGTAGCCGAGTATGTGCAAGGCCGAGGGGAATCCTCCCCAAGTCATATTTGTAGTGATCAAGTCTTTGGAAGATGACCCGAGGCACTCGAAGGCCGAGAAAAGGCTCAAAATCAAGCCCAAGTCATTAGAGCCTCCTGGTATTGATACCCAGAAACGGGGTATTGATACCAGTCGAACAAGAAGAAAACAGAACCCACTGGTATTGATACCAGATCGCAGGGGTATCAATACCAGCCTCCTTCGGGTAGAGTTTGACAGCTATTTTAGACAACTTGTGTAACTTTTTGGGGGACCTATTTATACTCTTTTTGCACCTTTTTTAGGGCATTCTTACCCAGACACTTTCTCTCTCTACCTCCATTTCATTTCTTTTGGGTTTTGCTCTAACTTCTCTCTAAGATTCAAGGTTTTCTACTTAGATTCAAGGTATTTGTCCTTTATTAATGTTGTAGCACTCTCTTTAATCTTTATAAATCCGTACTTTATTTTCATTTTCGTCATGATTTTCATTTCTCTACGTTTTTCTTCAATGTCTAGCTTGATCATGTGTGAGTAGTTTATTAGGCTTGGCATGGGGTGATTTCTACCCCATGGCTTAGGGGATTTCACGGTTTCTCATTATTTCGGGCTAAATACGGGTTTGTGAATGTATAGCTCTCTCGTATTTATGATCAAAACATGGTGTTGTTTATTTCTTTGATTGGGTGTAGACAAAATATTGGCACACACAATGCTTAGAACCATGGCACACTAGGTGTTTGATAAAATGCCTCAATGAGATTGCTTTCCATTACCAAACCCCATCTTTTGTCAAACTTGATTTTCACTGTTAAATATCCCGAGTGTGAGCGAGCAAATCGACTCTCATTTGAGTTATCTTTGAGAAACGTGAAAGAAGCTAAGTCATGGGTAGTTTGAACCCCTAACCGAGCCCTTGTTTAATTTCCTAGTCAAATCCCGTTTTCACTAAATTAGGAGGTAAAGAGAGAATCTCACAAACAAACCAAACCAAAATGTTGGCCGTCTTAACGCCGAAAATTCTCAACGCAAGTCACTCTCATGCCGGTTGCATTTGGTCCCTGTGGAAATCGACCCCGGTCTTGCCGGGTTACTATGCTTTCGACGACCTAGCCCTATGCTTGGGGCGACGCTAACTACAACAAAGCTAGGTGTCAAGCATTACCCCATCCGGACTCAAACTCGTATCGTCATGGCATGTCGCCTTCTCCATAATCTCATTAAAAGAGAGATGCCCAATGATCCCATTGAGTTGGAGTACACGCAATGGGGACAAGCTCACCTCCATGAAGTCGAGGTTGATGATGATCGCATTACTACCATAGAAACTTCTAATGAATGGACCGCGGAGAGGGATGCATTGGCTACTACCATGTACAACCATTGGCTAGCAAATGGTGGGGGACAAGAGGTTCATCCACCATGATTGTTGACCATTTTTTTAAGGGACTTTGTATTAACAACTTTGTTTTAAGTATTTGTATTAAGAGCTTATTTGTACGACTTTGTATTATGGAGTTTGTATTGAAGGACTTTCTTTTAAGTATTTCCAAGTGCCATGGTCATTTAATGTGACCAACTTTGAACATAGTAGAATTTTTACATTTGTTGCCCAATTTGTATACTTTTGCAGCGATGGATACCCAATAAGGCCAAGTGTCTAACAAAAAGACACCAAGGAGCCGTAGGGTATGGAGGAAGGTGGAAGAGGATGCATGTATGAAAATCATGGTGAATGAAATTTCGGACAAGTGGAGCGCCGAAAATGGCTTTAGACCCGGTTTCTTCACCTTGATTGAAAAGGAGTTGGAAAAGGTGTTGCCGGAAAGCAACATTAAGGCATCCCCCCACATTGACTCTAAAGTCAAATATTGGAGACAAATGTACAATAAACTATTTGACATTTTAGCACTTAGTGGGTTTGGTTGGGACAATCTCAACAAACGTATCAATGTGTGGAATGAGTTTGAAAAGGTATCTCATTATGCTTTAATTGTTGCAGTTAAGGCAATGTGATGTCATACTAAACTTTCATTCTTTGTGTAGGCGCACCTTAAGAAGGCGAAAGAGGTGTACGGGAAGCGTTCCCTTACTATGAGGATTGGAAAATTCTTTTCGGAAAGGATAGGGCAACCGGGGTAGGTGCGGAGGATCCAACCCAAATGGAGGCATCGCCTCCAAGAAATGAAGTTGTACATGAAATTCTTGAAGAGGATTCTTTGGACATGGGCGAAGAGAATCCTTCTCGCGAAGGGTACACCCGGGGGGGGAGGGGACTTGTACGATGACTTCTTTAGTCGTGAATTTGTGAATTCATCGTACACGAGCTCCACACCCATGGGCTCCATCCCCCACACCTCCACACCTACCGAAGCTACCCCCCGCACCTCCACACCTATGGGATCCACACCTTTGCCCTCCGCACGTCGTATGTCAATCCCAACGTCCACCACACCTCCGGCCAATGCCGCACCTAAGAAGGGGAAGAAGAGGACAAGAATCGTTGATGAGGGGTTGATTGGTGAAAGTTTGGATAATTGGTGCACAAAGAGCTTGGTGCACATGGAGAAAATGGCGAATGCAATGGGTCATGAGAAAGAGTTATCTGCTCGCCGTGCGACGATTCCGGATGTGCTTGAAAAACTTGACCTTAGTTTGGGGGAACAATTCAGGGTGGCTGTCGTTATTGGAGAGAAGGATGAGAGGGTAATCCAATTCTTGAACACTCGTGATGATAGGAAGCAAGCTTGGGTTGAGGCCGTCTTGAGGGGTGAAGTCTTTGGTCCCATTTAGGCAAGCGTGGGAAAATTGCCTTACTTTTTGATGTGGCCAAGCGATTCATTCTTGTTGTATATATATTGGCCCATTTTTTGAAGTGGCCCATCGCTCACATACTATACATGTGGTCATTTGGTAATGTATTGTAATAATTAAGTAGGTTCTTTGTCAATTTACCCGAGCTAAACTACATACAATGGTAGATAAACTCGGTCTTATATGTATGATGGATCCTTTGTGCACATGATTGAAAAATTGTATGAATGAATGGAACTATTTTTGCATGACAGGTTTTGGGTGGTTGTTGGAAAATTAGTATTGGGCAATGATGAATATTATTTTTAGTGATGAAGGTAGTTACCTTGGCGGGGCAACATTAGTTGCAGCCATGTGTACCCTTGTGGATTGAAATTTTGTAACTGAGCCCTTGTTACATCACATTTTTTGCAAGTCTTGTGTGCGTGTGTGTGGGCCATGTCTTGTTTATAGGGGATATTGTTATTTTTTAGTGCTTGCTAGTGGCAATGATGAGAAATCTGAGCCTACTGCTGGTTAGTCTTGTTGTTTGTGTTGCACCTACTGGGCCTTTGGGCTATGATGAGTATTGAGCCATCCTATTGTTAATGGTATTGCACTACCTGTTGTGATTTTGTAGTGCAGTGCAAGTGCAGGTTCTGTGATTTTGTGAGTGTGTGACTATGTGACTGTGCAGGTTATGTGATTCTGTGAGTGTGATCCTGTGCAGGTGTGTGATTCTATACACTGTGTAGTGCAGTGCAGTGCAGTGGAACTGCAAGTTTTGTGAAGTTCTGTTTGGTGTTGTGTAATGCAGTGCAGTGTGATTCTGTTAAATCTGAACCTGTTTCTTGTTAGTTGTCAAACCTGTTTCTTGGTTTATCCCATGTCACTTGACAAACCTATTTGTTGTTGTTGCATCTGTATGGTTTTGCTTTTGAAATCTAGGCAGTGCTATCTTGGTTTAGAAATCTGGGCAGTGGAAGTGCAAGTTTTGTGAAGATCTGTTTGGTGTTGTGTAGTGCAGTGCAGTGTGATTCTGTTAAATCTGAACCTGTTTCTTGTTAGTTGTCAAACCTGTTTCTTGGTTTATCCCATGGCACTTGACAAACCTGTTTGTTGTTGTTGCATCTGTATGGTTTTGCTTTTGAAATCTAGGCAGTGCTATCTTGGTTTAGAAATCTGGGCAGTGCATCTGTTATGTGGGAGCTCTGTTAGCTATGAACTGTGACTGCACATGTGCTTGGCAATCTGAGCCCAGCTCTATTAGCTATATCCTGACCCCAGTATTTTTTGGCAATCTGTTTGTCTTTCTTGTGGCAATGATGTATGTTATCCTGAGCCCAATTTTGATTGGCAGCTCTGTTAGGTGCTCAACCTGTTTGTTGGGCCCTTGGCAGGTCTGTTATGTGCAAGATTCTTATTGAAATTCTGATTGCTGTCATGGTTCACTGTTGTTACTGTGATGACTAAAACCTGTCATTCTTTTTTGGGCAGTGATGAGTAAAACCTAAGCCCTTGTTTGTTCATAGATGTGCCTTTGTGGTGCTTGTGTGCCACTGTTAAGTGCAGTGCAGTGCAGGTGTGTAGAAATGCAGTGCTGCTGTTGTGTTTGTTAGTGGTTGATTGAAGTTAACCTGTTATCATGACAATATGGGTTTACCAGGATTGTGTCTCATTGATACCATATTGTTGGTCATGCTATTCATGCTATCTATCTTTTCTGTTTGGTGTACCATTGGCATGAGTAATGTTATTTCATATTGTGATTGTGAAATTTGGGCAGTGGTTATTGAAATTCTGGGCTTTGTAACCTGTTTGAGGCAAAATCAAGTATGTGTTAGTCAAATTCTAGGCTCTGTTAGTGTTAATCTGTTAACATGTTTCAGTCGAAATCTGGGCTGTGTTTCTGTTAACCTTTTTTAGCCTAAATCTGGGCTGTTTGGTGTGAAGTTGTTCTTAACACTTTGGACCTGTTTGTGTGTGTGTGTGTGTGCCTAAACCTGTTTGTGTGTGTGTGTGTGCCTAAACCTGTTGTTCAAGTGGTTGCTCTGCAAGTGTTTTTGTGCAAGTGCAAATGTTGCTGCT
The DNA here is from genome assembly GCA_016920895.1 of Vaccinium myrtillus. NCBI lineage: Eukaryota > Viridiplantae > Streptophyta > Magnoliopsida > Ericales > Ericaceae > Vaccinium > Vaccinium myrtillus. Next base: position 33,943,695 of record CM029277.1, read on the forward strand.
ACTGCAGTTTTGAAGTCCATTGTGTAACTGTGCAGTGGTGTGGATGTGTGTCATTCTATGATTCAGTGACAGGTGTAGTGCAACTGCAGGAGTTTTGGTGTGCAATAGCAGGTTATGCAAGTGCAATAGCAGGTCGTGGAAGTGCAATTTTTGTGTGCTGATGTGCTATTTGTTTTCTGTAGTCCAAGTGCTGCCATTATTGCTATTTGTTAATGCACTGGCAAAGTGCTACTACTGAAATTATATTGGCATACAATTTTGAGTTTCTGTTATCTGCTATTAGCTTCCATTGGCAGCTCTGGAAATCTATAAAACCTGGGCAATGATGTTGTATTTGAGCCAATTATTGGGACAGTGCTCATTTTTGAAATCTGGGGAGTCTAATTCTTACATGGTACGGTTATTTTCAGGCATAAATATGGTTAAGTTTTCCTTGTTAGTTGGTCATGTTAATTTATTTCTGGGTGATGACGATTTATATAGAAGTGAAGATAATGGTAAAGGCGTGGCAACATTAGATGGCCGATAGGCAACTAATGTTGCAGCCTTGACCTACTGTCTTAGAAATTGGTGCAAAACACCCAAGTATCCGAGCCCACTTTATGGTAAACCATTTTAATGTGGATGCATATGCGATCATTGTTAGTGTAACTGTAGGTGACATTGTTTTTTTTTTTTTTAGTACAAATGGCAGGGAAAAAGTCCTACTATGTTGTATGTGTCGGTTGCACACCAGGAATTTATGACAGTTGGGCAAGTTGTAGCCAACAAGTGAATGGGTTCTCGGGTGCCATTTACGAGAAGTACGATTCATGGGAGGAGGCCAACTCCACTCTCCGACAATTTTTGCAAAACAATGCTGGGAGGATGCCAACTTTAGAAGCGGCAAATGTGGAAGATTACCCACCATTGCTAATCCCTTTACAACCTGCTATTAATCGTGACGGCTCAAGTCTTCTGAAGAAAACGTGGTGCGTCAAATTGACATGGTTTTTACTCGGTGCAGCAATGGCAACGATAATAGTGTTTGTGGTGATTAAATATGTTAATTTCTAGTACCCATATGTACGGACTTGCTTTAATTTGAATGTGTTCTGTGACAAGTGGTGGTAATTCCTAACTTGTATGAAATTTGTAATATTTTATATGTCTGGGATATTTGACTTGTACTAAACCTATAACTTTTGATTTGTCTCATTCAATGATGAATGGTAAGTAGCATGTTCAAAGTAGGTTTTTTTGGTGTATTCAAAGTCAAAGGGTAGGTACCCATGTTTTTGTTGACCGTTAAGTACTGAACTTTCCAACAAATATTTGAAGTAAACAAAAAGACCAATAAATAGGCCTATCTCAGACTCAATTCTTCATTCCAACTTCTTTTACAAACACTCCCTATTTTCTTGTGCATCATGTCAAGGCCACACCGGAGTACGACCAACCCCCGCCGGACTTGGAGTTCCGATGAGGAGCAGACTTTACTACAATGCCTTACAAGCCTTGTACAAATGGAAGTTTGGCAATCAGATTTCGGGTTTCGTCCCGGCTATCTACAAGTGTTGAGAAATCAAATGACCGAGTCTTACCCCGAAAGTGGTATAACATAAATTCACATAGAAGGTAAGATTAAGACATGGAAGTCTACTTATTGTACCATAGTTCATCAAATCCTTATGCATGAAGGGTTTTCTTGGGATGCAAATGAAAAAAAGGTTCTCGCGGCAAATGAAGTGTGGACTAATTATATCCAAGTAAGTTATAACATTTTTCAATTTTAATATTAGCCAAATTAAAAAAATACTCATTCAATTTTCCCCCTCTTTATGTAGGTTCATCCACGGGCTATGAATATCAAGGACAAACAATTTCCATTGTTCGACGGATGGAGCTTTTGCTTTGACCGTCAATAGAGCGAAATTCGTGAAAGTTTATTAAATAAACTCGTAGTTATGCACTTTATTGTCCTTGTAATAAATCTCAAATAAATTAGTATATTTATTTGAGACCACATGTATCATTTTTTTAAATTCCTTTTAATTGTATCTCAAATAAATTTCCATTAATTATTTGAGAGTTTAATAAAATATCTTTGTAATTTTTTTTGTATGAGTGACTCATTTAATAAATGTTTTAGTTTGTTCATTTATTATTCATTGTGCTGACGTAATAAAAAAAACAAAGTAAGATAGCCCAACAAATGAAAAAAAAAGTTACTTTCTTCAATTTTTTTTATGACAACCAACCATTCAAATGTTTAATTAAAAAAAACATTTTTAAAAAAAAAAAATTCCCGGTCAAATAACTTAATTAAACTTAAAATCATCCAAAAATAAAAAATAATTTATTTCATGTAATTATATAATTAAATTAATTATTAATAACGTTTGGTACACCACAAGGGCAAATAAGTCATTTGATAGCTTTTCCCATCATTCACCCTCTCTTATTTTTAAGTTATCCAAACCAAGCCAAAAGTTATCCCCTTTTTAATTCCTTATCCAAACCATCTACTTTTTTTATCCTCCCTCCATAAACATCACATCAATCTGAGCCCCCCTTCAAAAATAATACCCCCTCTTATTTTATCCCCCCTCTAAAACTTATCCCCCTGAAAATAATACCCCATCCAATCGGGGCCTTGGGTCCTTGCCCCCGTGCTGGCCCCCTTATTCCTAGCTAGGGATGGCCATCTCGGCCGACCCGCCCCTATCCAACCCGTCCCCTACCCATTCGGGGAGGGGATTCGGGGATTTTTTCGGGGATCGGGTAGGGGATGGGAATTATTTTTTAAAAAATTCGGGGATCGCGTAGGGGATGGTATTGTTAGTCCCCTACCCAATCCCCTCCCCCGATCCCCGCCCCTCCCCGCATCCCCGTTTACATATATATATATATATATATATTATAAGTTTTTAAAATTTTTTTCCATCACAGTACTTAACCCATTACCCCTTAGTAATACTTATTAAACTACGGGAAATGCATATTGTAGTTTAACATTTACAACTCCAATTTTTTTCCATCACAGTACTTAACCCATTACCCAACTCTCACAGCCATAACTCATAACCTAAATTAGGAATTTATTAGGGTTACCCACACTTCACTACTTCAGTCTTCACACATCCAGATTATAGCCGTGTGTAAGTGTGTTGCATAGGCATAGGCATTGGCATCCAGATTATAGCCGTTTGTTGCAATTGCAGATTACAGATTGAATTTAATGGGTAATGGCAACTAGATTGCACGGATGGAATGAAATTTTGGCCGTGGGGGTTGAATTTAATGGGTAATGGCATGGACTAGTGCATGAATTTTTGGATCCCCGATTCCCCGCGGGGATCCCCGTTCCCCGCATCGGGGCGGGGATGGAGGTTAAAATAAAATCCCCGGTGGGGATCGGGGAGGGGATGGAGATTAATATAGGTTCGGGGATCGGGGATGGAGGTAGTGGTATCCACCCCCTACCCTCCCCATGCCCATCCCTTTTCCTAGCAAAACAATTCTAATTTTGGTTAGAAAAACCCTCGATTTTTGTGGAATGCAAGGATATAGTTATTTTTTTATGGGCCTCGCTAAAGCATGCAATGTTGCACCCATTAAGGGCACAAAAAAATACACTTTAGTTAAAGTACAAGTGAGACCCACAATTGTATTTTTTTGTGCCCTTCACAGGTGCAACATTGCACCCGTTAGCATTTCCCTTTTCTTTCTTTTTTTCCTTATTTGTTAAGTACGAAATAGAAAGATATTTGATGTTGATTTTTTTTACTTGCTCCAAAAAGTTACTATACAAAATTTGGCCCCAAAAAGTTACCATACAAAATTTACTTGCTCGAAGTATTCGTGTGAGATATGAAGTGGACCCCACATCAGTACCAGTAGGAAAAGCAGTATTTTAGGTATCGCAGCCTTCTGATAGACTTTCACTGTCTCAATTTGTTTGTCTCTTTTCACAATTTACAACCTCTCAAAAAAATTAGTCTATTATTTTTAATAGAAAATATGACAAATTGATTATATCAAAAAATTTCTCAGGGATCTAAAACTATGTGACTTTTTTTTCTTGTTATACATACGGTAGAAAACAGAATTTGGTGCAAATATATATAAACAGAAAATTGGCCTAAAGGCCAAGTTTGGGGTTTTAAAGGGTGTTTAGTCCAGCTTAATTTATTTTAATGCTTCTAATACATTAATGTGAAATTTTTGAGGGTTCAAGGACAACACTAAACAAAAATACCCTTAATGATAAAAAAAATTACAAATAAAACGCCGGTCCAGCCAGTAACTTTTCCATTTGCATTGCAATAATGTTAGGTACAAGTGTGTGTGTGGGTAATTTGTGTGTAACTTTTTGTGTGTATATAGTGTTGTTGTTTGCGTTGACTGACTAATAACCGTTTAAAGTCAAGTCATGCCGTCACTTTTCCACACAGAAAGCTGCAGCAAATACCCTTAAAGGTAATTTGCTTTGCACCCCGCTTGACGGGCACCCCGCCCTGGGCCCCACCCCCCGACACCGTAAATTACCCTATAATTACCGTTATTTATATTAATTCCTTTAATTACTCTATATTATATTATTTATATTAATTCATTTATATTACTTAATTTACTTTATTTCTATTACTTTATTTCCTTTAATTACTTAATTTACTTTATTTATATTACTTTATTTCCTTTAATTACTTAATTTATTTTATTTATATTACTTAATTTACTTTATTTATATTACTTTATTTCCTTTAATTACTTAATTTATTTTATTTATATTACTTTATTTCCTTTAATTACTTTATTTATATTACTTTATTTCCTTTATTTATATTATTTATATTAATTCATTTATTTATATTTATTTAATTATCTATTATTTAATTATTTTTTTAATTCAGTTCTTTAATTTAATTCATTTTCTATTTATTTATTTATTTATCTCTTTTATTAATATCTTTTTCTCTTTTATCTTTTTAATATGCTCTAATATCTTGTTTCTCTTTTTTTAATTATTTAATTATTTAATATCTTGTTTCTCTAATATCTGTTAATTCTCGTTCTTTATATATATATTTTAATTCATTTATTTAATTATTTATTTATCTTTTTTATTTTTCTCTTTTATTTATTTAATATTGTTTATTTACCCCTTTTTTAACTATTTAATCTTATTTATTTAATTCATATATTAAGATTATTTCTTATCTTCTTATCTTCTTATCTTCAATTACAACCACTCATTCAGATTTTCTTTTTATCTTCTTATCTTCTTACCTTCATTTACAACCACTCATTCAAATTTTCTTCTTATCTTCTTTTATTCATTTACAACCACTCATTCAGATTGTTTTTCTTACCTTCTTATCTATTTATACTTCTTCATTCTTCTACTACTTCACACTTTCTTTTCCTAATTCTCCCACTACATTCACAGAACATCTCTCACTATTTTTCTTTCTTTTTTGGTAATTCATCAAAGAACATTATGGATGACTACTACTATCCAGATGGTTGGTCATTTGAGAATGATGTTCCTAGTGAGGAGAGCATCTCCTACAGCAGTCGCGATTATACACCCGAATTTAGCACTAATCAGGTTAGTTATTTCCGTTGTTCTTTTGCATATTCGTCATTTATTTTGAACGTAGATAAAATATGGTAAGACTGGATAATGTTTTACTTATACATATTCGTTATTTATTTTTTATATAGATTTTTGAAAGTAGAGAAGATATGTTAGCTTGGGCGAAGAGAGTTGGTCTCGAAAACGGTATTGTGGTAGTTATTAATAAATCTGCTAATTTAAAAGGCGGCAAGCTGCCGATGAGCATTCTTGGTTGTGAGAGAGGAGGAAAGTACAGACCGCACCGTGGGGTTGAAGGGCAAATCTTGCATAAGAATACTGGGACTAAAAAATGTGATTGTCCATTTGAGTTGCGAAGTATACCAATACCTCCAGACGGTGCCAAGTGGGGTTTAAGGGTTTTTTGTGGTCTCCATAACCATGAACCAGCAGAAAATATTGAGTGTCACGAGTACCCATCAAGGCTAAAACCAATGGAGAAACAATTTGTGGTCGAGATGGCCAACAGCACCGCACCTCGTGAAATTCTTAGTATTTTGAAAAAAAAGACCCGTCAAACACTACGGGAATTAAAAGCATTTACAACGCTATTTTCACAAACAAGGAAGCCAAACGGGGCGGTCTAACTGAAACTCAGTATGTCTTAGACCAACTAATTGAGAAAGGATACCTCCATGACTTTAGGACAAATCAAGAGACCAACGAAATCACAGATATTGTTTGGGTTCATCCTACAAGTCTAGAGCTATCTGTCAACTTTTCATCCGTGTTGGTAATTGATGTCACGTACAAAACGAATGAGTATCGAAAACCACTATTGGAGGTTGTGGGTATCATATCCACAAATCTAACTTACTCGCTTATGTTCGCATATCTTAATAATGAGAGGGAAGATACATGTACCTGGGCCATGAATACCTTAAAGAAGTTGATGGTTGGAAAGGGGGCATCGTTGCCATTGGTGTTTGTTACAGATCGGGAATTGGCACTTATTAACGCCATTGAAGCATGTTTCCCCATGGCACATCACATCCTTTCCATTTGGCACATAAATCAGTGCATAATAAAGAACTGCAGCGCTATGCTTGGTCTAAAGTATCAAGACTTTTACCTTTCATGGCAGTCCCTTGTTCATTCATCGAGCACTTCGTCTTACCAACAGAAGTGGGTTGCTATGTGCGAGGAGTATAGCCAATATCCGCGTGTCATACATTATCTTGCGGATACATGGTTAAGGCCATACAAAGAGCGATTTATTACAGCATGGACAGATACATGTATGCACCTCGGAAGCAATTCAAGTCAAAGGTATAGTGACTTTATCACTTTACGAGTTAAAAATTCTGCATTATATTGTACTACACTATTTATACTTTCCTATTTTAAACAAAGTGCATTATTCTATTACAGGGCGGAGTCTGCACATGCGAGGCTAAAGAAGTATTTGGGGGGTACCACCATGTCATCGCTCCAAACATCTTTTGAGGGCATAGAGAATATGTTGGTAAATCAGTTTGGGAAAATTAAGAAGTCGTTCGAGAAATCTCTCAACATTCCACTCCACATACACTTACGTGACGCCATTTTTGATGAAATAAGGTGTCGCGTTTCATTGTATGCAATGGAGTTGATCGATTTTCAGCTACAATCCGCCGCAGACGCCTACCCCCTCCCAGGCGGCAGTTGCGGTTGTGCGATCAAAACATCACATGGATTGCCATGCATGCACGATCTGAGTTATTACCGTACCATGCGCATTGCAATTCCGCTATCCAGTATCCACTTTCATTGGAGTAGGCTCTCTCTGCACGCGGACGGGTTTAATGAGAGGGAGAACAACCCGACGGGACATCTCATGTGGTTGACATATTACAGGGGATGGATCCATGTATGCGAAAGCATATGATAGGCAGGTTTGTTGATATGGTGGATCCATCTAGCAGCAGTGTTCGAGGGTCATCGTACAATACAGATCATAAAGGTCGACCTGCGGGAAAAGCTGAGCAGAGTGGACGACGCATACCTTCATGTACAGAAAAATCTACTCCATCATCTAGGGTTGCATCTACATTGAAAGGCAAAGGAAAAGGGATAAATGCAGGAAGGGAGAGGGCAGAGAGGGAGAGGGAGGAGGATCACTACATTCAGCATTTACCTTGGCAATTTCAGCAGTATATGTCTCACACCAAAGACGCGAAAGCTAATGGTCATTGTGGATTCAGGGCAATAGCCGCGCAAATCTATGGCACTGAGGAGGGCTGGGCTCAAGTGCGACATGATCTTATCCAATAAATTAATCAGAATAGAGATCTCTACAGTGCGGTTTATCCACTACAAAATATGGCAGATGAGGTACTACAGTCACTGAGCTGTTAGATGCCTACGGCTCAACATACAAATTGGATGGACCGTATGAGTTTGGGGGTAGTCATCGAATCACGGTACAACATTGTACTGCACACATTTGACGAGAATGTTATAAGTTGTTTTACTCATTTACCTTTGAGATCCCCTCCAGTTCCAGTCCGACAACGCCAAGAAATAGATATTGCTCGTATTAACAATCACTTTGTGCAACTTTTTTTGCGCCCTCATCACCCTGTACCACCCATCTCAATGTGGTGGTGGCAGAATGTGTCGGATGAAGCTAAAGAATGGGCTTTTACTTATAATGTACGTGCTCAATTGTGGTTCAACATACTGGGCGTCGTGTCAGAACCACAATTTGGAGGCAATATTGATTAGGGCTGAACATTGTCAACGTGATTGTAATATTTATTCACTTTAAAACGTGATTGTAATATTTATTTGCTTTTAAGTGTGATTGTAATATTATTCACTTTTAGAAGTTTTTTTTTAAATTATTCATTGTTAAGACAAATTAATTAACTAAATAAAATAATATAAAGTTTCTAAATATAAAGTCAAATTTAAATGTAAATTTTAAAAAATAATTTACTTGCAAATGTAATTTGAATAAACCAAATTAAATGAGTAATTAAATAAATAAAGTTAATAGTAAATGAAATTAATAAAATCGGAACGAAAAAAGAAGAAGAAGGCAATTGGGGGAGAGATGGGGGTGGGGCCCGGGGTGGGAGTGTGTCAGTGCCTGTGCAAAGCGCCTCTCCCTTAAAGTCTAGTGACAGGTCATTCCGTCACTTTCGCACCCGTCAGACCCTCTCTCTCTCTCTCTCTCTCTCTCTCTCTCTCTCTCTCTCTGGGCTTGTTCTCCTATAGATTTTAGGTGCATTTTATGAAAATCTCATAAAATGAAAATTTTATGGAGGGGTGATAAAATGGAGTTGTTTTCCCAAATGATAAAATATAGTGGTTTTCCTATAGATTTTAGGAGGATTTTATGAAAATCTCATAAAATCACTTTTACATTTTATGTGTTGAGATTGAAGTGTGATAAAATGTGAGATTTTATTGAAAAAAATGTGTACGAGAACAAGCCTTGGGATGCACTTTAATTAATTTTTTGTCTCTTTAATTTTAGAGTTGGGTTCAATTTTAGGAGGGTAAGGCTCTTTTGGTAGGTTATAGTGGGTTTAAGCATTTCGGGTTTAGACACTTAGAGTGCACTTTCCAATTATAGGATATTAGTTGTTTAAGCACTTTCATAAGAGTACCCTAATGTTTTAGGCACTTTTATATAGTAACATAGAGTTTAGGTTTAGGGTGCACTTTTCAATTATAGGGTTTTAGTGGTTTAAACACTTTCACAGGGTACCCTAATGTTTAGATTTAGGCATTTTCGTTAGGTTTGGGGTTTAGGCACTTTCATAGGGTTTGGGGGTTTAGGCGCTTCCATGGGCTAACAGAGGCATTTTTGGACTGTGTAGGTGATTTGTCCTCTTGACATTAAAAAATTAATTTGTGTCATATTTTTTATTATTAACTCATATATCATGTCTTTGTCGAAGAAAGATTTATATATAAAAGTGCAGTTGAAAAAGTAAAATAAAACATATAAAAGGTGAAGGTTATGGTCGTCACTTTCGAAAGAAGAGGCATGAATGACTGCTTTAGACTTAGTTTTTCATTTGATTTTAACAACTAGGTTGCTAAAATCAACCAGATTTTAGCAAATGAGTTCAGCAGGTGCTAAAATCATAGTATTTCAAATTAAAAAATGAAGTGGTTTTGTGTATGGTTTTTCTATTTTTTTCGCACCAAATTAAAGTACTCCTCGTGTGAAAATTTTTAAAAATAATTCATGGAAACACTTAATTTTTTTACTTGAAATTCCGTAATTTTAGCACGTGCTGAACTTATTTGCTAAAATAATGGTTAATTTTAGCAATTGAATAACTAAAATCAAATGAAAAACTTTAGGTGGTGTTTGGGAGCCTCATTTTCAGCTTTTCATTTTCAATTTTTTGGCTTTTTGACTTTTTAGATTATGGTCAGAATGTATTTTGAATTTGGTAGAAGTGTTTGGGAGAAATGTGCAGAATGCATTTTGTAACAGGAGTAGTGTTTGGGAGATATGTCCATAATACATTTTGTGGGTATTTTTGTTAATGAAAATGAGAAAAGTGAAAAATGAGAAGTGGAAAAGCTCCTCACCACCTCTTTTTCACTTCTCCTCTCTAAAGTCTAAAATGGAAAACTCATTTTAGGAGAAGCCATTTTGGCCCAAGTCTCCCAAACATCCAAAACTAAAAAATGTGAAAATGAAAAGTGGAAAATTGGCTCCCAAACACCCTCTAAGCCATGGGCGCTACGCCAGTATGCATCTGTAAGGGAGAGAGGACTGGCATCCGACTCACATCAGTATGCATCTGTAGGGGAGAAGATTTAATTCTTAGGCTGCGGCGCTACGCCCAATGGGCGGATTCTAGAAGAGGGCTTCTTTTGTCAGTGGAATACCCTAAACCCAAAAAAATTAGTAGGGGATCGGAGAGCCGTCCGGTGGTGTGAATACCAGTTCGGTAGCTGTCCGAGAGTATCCCTAGCGAAGATCGTTCACCGTCGACCATGTCTTTGGAAGTTTCAAGGAGCCCGATTCGAAGGAAAATGAGGACAACGGCAAGGCGGTGAAGTACTGTACTGGGATACCTCTCGATCTCCACATGCCTCCAGTCGAAATCTTTTCCCCCACAAATCTTGAATTGGAAACACTTTCGCATCAGATTTTCGACGACTTCATGGCCATCTTTTAAGTGTGGAGAAGAAAAAGAAGAAGAAGATGTTGTTGGGCAAAATACCCCGTCCCGAGTTTACCTTGGATCTAAATATCGGAGAGGGCCAACAGCCATCCGATCCTTTCAATGGCGGCGCCGGCGTTGGGGGCCGCGCTGCCTCCGCAGACTCGGCTGATTTAAGTAATGCCGCTTCCTTTCTAAAGTATTGCTCCCTCTGCAAGCGCCGTTTGTTTCCTGGCCGTGACATTTACATGTACAGGTCTCTCTCTCTCTCTCTCTCTCTCTCTCTCTCTCTCTCTCTCTCTCTCTGTGATAAAAAAAATAAAAAATAAAAAACCTTTGTCATAATTTTTACTAGTATTTCATTTTCAGATTTACGAAATCCTGTTTTTTCCCCCAAAAAAGAGAAGGCTAAAGAAATCGATGTGGGTTCTTCAACTTCTTTAAAACGTTTGTGAATAAAACACGAAAATCAGAAAAGGACAAGGAAAATGACGGAATCAAAAGAGCAAACGGAGACCTTTTTTTTATAATTTTTATGGTTGAATTTTTTTTTTTTGGTCAGAACTAAAGAAAAGTTCAAAGAGTCGTTCTTCTTGTGGCTAGAATTAGACCAGCTTTAAATTTCTACTACTATATCTGAGACATTTTTCCCCCAAGCGTAGCATTTAATGATAAAAATACAAATCTAACCATTAACACTACAACTGAGTAATATACTAATATCTCTAGTTCATGTAGCACTAATTTTGCTTGTTTTTAATTTTTTGCAGAGGTGATATGGCCTTTTGCAGTGAAGAGTGTAGAAAAGAGAAGATCATCCAAGACGAGAGGCAAGACAATTGCTCCTTCGCAGGAAGGGGATGTCGACTGGAAGCAGCAGCGAGTTCCTTTAAATGGCCATTTCGATGGGAAGGTCTAACGACGCAGTCCACTGCCTATCCAAATCTCAATATTCCCGTCTCCCCGCAGAAAGTATCAACAGAAGTGTTAAGTGAGAATATGGGGTGTTCAAAAGATGGGAGAAATTTGTTAGCTTCACCGCAAGGGTTTTTTATGGAGGGACATGTCTCTGAATCTAGTAATTTGACATTTCCTACATGTTCTGATGCAGCAGCTCCTAGCCAACTCATAGCTACTATTATCCACACGTCGCCTGCCATTCCCCACGTGATACCTAACCTTACTGGGGGTTCCTCTGAAACATTTAAACTGGGAGGTCAATCAACACAGTCCACTGCTTATCCAAATTACAATTCTCTTGTGTTACCACAGCCTCAGATAGCATTAACAAAAATACGAAGTGAGAACATGGGGAGTTCAGAAGATTGTAGAGCTTCACAACAAGAGCCTTTAGAGGAACATGTCTATGTATCTATTAGCTCAAAAGTGCCTAAATGTTCGGGTCCATCTCCGAGCCAGCAACCCATGCCTACTACACCCTACACAATGCATAGGATTCCCCACGTGATGCCTCCTCTCACATCGAGCCAAGATGTTAGTTCTGTGAAGCTGAAGGCAACATATAGGGATACCATAATAGAATTTCAACTTCCTCTCACATTTGGAATTATTGAATTGAAGGAAGAAGTGGCAATGATTTTGAAGTTAGAGCTTGATAGTTTCAACGTGAAGTATAAGGATAAGGAAGGGGACTGGAGTCTAGTACCATGCGACAAGGACTTAAGGAACTATTTGCAACTTTTCAGCTCATCGGTCAATCCAGTTATTAGACTATTGGTTGTTGATAAGGATGCCAATCTCACGAACTTTGATCTGATGGCACTCAAACAGCTGGCGACGTTCGTGGAGTCAGGAATTGACCCAGACAATTACAGCATAATTTCTCACTTGTTGAGATTTGTGAGTAAGAAGGAGATTTACAAGAAGGCAGGGAAGGCTTGGACGAGGTCTTACTTGTTGTACAAGCCTCTGGGTGCTGATAGATCAAGCTTAATCGCAGCTATTGCGAACTATCTTGAATTTGACATCTGTGATTTGGATCTTAGGAGTATCTCCTCCATCCCGGAGCTGAAAAATATCTTGTTATCCACCCCAAATCGCTCCTTGATTGCTATTCACTGTGCTGGAATGCTTCCCAATCTTAAGAATGAGGTTAGCTATTTGTTTTTCTCGACTATTGTTCTTTCTTTTTTTTTTAACTGCAAATCGTCCATTGGTTAATTAGTAAATTTCATAATAATGGATTAGGTATTTCGATAATTGATTTAGTTGGGCGGTCTTGACTAGAAGTCACCCTTTAATTGATGACTCATCAATGCTATATTTCTCTTTTTTTCTTCCTTTAATTCACAGCTGAAGTTGGTTCACTATGGGAAAGTTCTTATTGTCAGTGCTAATCATAGTTATTTGTTTGTTGGCATGGGCTAAAGAGTGTAGGTTTTGAAATATGTGAAAATCTGTAAGTGGTTGAGCAGCTTGAGCATTTTTGGTGAAGTTCCTTCACCTATGGAACAATGTTACTAAGAAAAGCAAAAGTCAAAAAAATCTTATCTATGGAGGTAATCGAGTGACGACGTTATTTTTGCCTTATCTAATCCCATTGCTTTTGTGTTTTTTCTTTTGCTGCAGTTGACGGTCTCATGCTTGTTGAAGTACATTGATGGCCTATTTTTGAGATGTGGTGGTGAGCGGATCATCATATTTACCACCAACCACAGAGAGCGACATGATGCTGCTCTACTGCCCCTTGGAGACATGGATATTTACATTCCCGCGTCTTCAACTCAGCCTATAGCCTTACCGGCTGGTGGAGACATTACGCAGCTTGAGTCATCAGAACAAAAATCTTTGGTGGATTTTGATGCTACAAACAACAGGGAATATCATAGCGTCGTTCTTGTGTCTAGTTCAAAGTACAATAATATGAGAGAGGCATCAAAGAGACAGTGCATCACGAAGATTGTGCTTAGTTTAGTCGATCCAATGATAGGAATATCATCAACGGATTTTGATGCTCCAAAAAACGGAGCACATCTTGTGAGGGCATGTCAGAGTGGCCCTATTATGTCTAATTCAGAGAAGAAAGATACCGGAGAGGGATTGAATGGAGATTTCTTAACTAAAAGTGTACTAAGTTTAGATGATTCAACAAAGCGCAACTCATTGCCGGATTTTGATGCCACAGGAAACAAAGCACATCTTCTCATAGCATATCAGAGTGGCCCTGTTGTGTCTCGTTTAGAGAATAAAAATAGCGGAGAGGCATTAAAAGGAGCATGCATTACTAAGAGTATAATTGGTTTAGAGGATCTTCAACATCATTCTGGTGGTAGACGTGACGATGCTGTGAAGAGCTTTTCCAGTAAGCTTCTACTGCTAAATTGAATATAAATTATTGCTTGCAATCTTTGTCTTCCTCTCAATTTTCAACGCTATTTCATCTGTGAAAAGAAGCTTAGTTATTTTTGTATGTAAAAAAAAAAAAAAAAAAAAAAACTGACGAGAAATATGAACTGAAATTGTTCATTTTTTTTTTTATATTTTCTAGTTATGGCGAGTTGGAAATGCAGGTTTATGATTTTCTCTTCAACAGAAGAAAGATGATGTGCTAAGTAGTAGTCCATCCTGATTTATTGTGATGTTTCTAAGTCTCCTATGCTTTTTCTACAAAGTCTCTGGTTCGCTATTGAAGTTTTGTTTGTATTAGTTACATCCCTGGTGGTTTATTTAGTTCTAATGGCCTCAAAATTTAATCCATTGCAGCTATTTATGATCCCGGAATTCATACGACAGATTCCCTTGCACAGAAGTCATTTGAGGTACTAGAAACTCTTAGGCCCTGGGAACAGCTGAGGAATGCTATAAGCACAAACCGAGAGAAAGAGATTTGGACACAAATGTGTCTTGGACAGTCCGATGCACGGGGGGCCCGCTCAATACACGTGAACACATACGCACATCTATTTCCAAGTTGGTGTCATTCCGTTTGTATCCATTGCATTTTTGGGGAACCGCCTGATGACTTTGTACCCTTATTGTCACTGAGACGACTAACGCTCAAGTGTTGTGTACGAAAAGAGAAATCACCATATTTGCCACAACTTGTGCAAATCAACGCAGTTGAACCAAGACTGACAAAATCGCCCAGATACTCAGGAGGATTGTTTGCTAAGGTTGGTCCTTTACCTGATACTCTTACATATGTACTTATACACATGAAGCGTATCTTTTCATATATTTATTCCAGCTCGGTCTTCAAAAAAGGCTAATATGAATAATGGTTTGAACTACCCAAAACTGCAGTCTGCTAGCTCTTCACTTTGGCCGATCGGCTTACCAGATGGAAGACACATTGTGGTGCTTGATCCATTAGAGCAATCTACAAAAAATGTAGCGCATGCAGCTAGGGTAGATCAATGCTCTCCTACTGTGTCTCTTCTAGAGAAGAAAATGTCGAGAAAGACATTGAAGAGAAAGTGCAGAACTATGAGTGTAATATTTGAGATTCACCAACAACATTTTGACAGAAAATGTGAAGGCTCTGCGAAGAGCTTTCATGGTAAGAGTCTACAATTGATAAAATTTTGATTTCAATCTTGCGCGTTTATGGACCATCTAATGTATATATTGATGCTAATGCAGCGACGTGCATCAGTAAGAAGCATGGGACCAATCAGGTATCAGCATTGAAGCGCATCCATAAGCAACACATGATCCATCAGTGGCCATTTCGTCATGTAACTTTAATTTTCATTTCCGTCAGTCAATTAGTTTGAAAAGTATGTCATTTTGACATATTTTTTTGAATAGTCGGAGAAGACGTTCCATAGAAGTCCAAATTTACTGATTACCTTTATTGGACTCAGAAATGGGCAACCAGGAAGCGGTATTCTGCGGGACACAAAAGATCATTTCAAGTTAGAGGTGGATCTATGAATGAGAAACTTGATTCAAGGCTTCAGTTTATCCATATGTCCCAGTGTGCCAAGGCAGATGAGAGTGGCCCCACTGTGTCTAATTCAGAGAAAGGAAGTTTGAGAGAGGCATTGAAGTATGATTCCTTAACTAATACACGTAGTTTAAATGATCTACGAGAACGCTTCGGTGCTAGACGTAAAGATTCAGCGAAGGGTCTTTGTGGTAAGTTCTTATTGTTGAAATAATGTATTGCTTGCAAGTTGCAATCTTGATCTCTTTTCAATTTTCAACCATACCAGTTTTTCTGCAAAGTAGAAGCTTCGTTATTCATGTATTTGGCTTCGTGTTCAAACGGTAAAAGGTGAATGAAAATATTTCATATGTGTGGCATATTATCCCCTTATGTTTAGTTCGAGCTGTACATTTACCTTTTTTTCAAACCAAAAAATTGGGTTATAATTAATAGTCCATCTCAATTGGTAACGATGGTTCTAAGCCTGCTATGCTTCTCTGCTAACTTTTTGCTTGCTCTACTAAATTATGGTTTGTATCATTTATACCCATGGTGGTTTACTTTCTGTCTAAGTTCCTGCAAATTTAATGAGTTACGGTTTTGCATGCCAGATTCTCTTGCATTGAAATCATTCGAAGTACTAGACAGTCTTCCTCTTGGGGAACAGTCTAACAGTATTAGAAACTTAGCCCGGCGGAGAACACTAACACATAAGCATTGTGTACGACTAAAGAAATCACAGGATCTTCAGCAAAGTCTGCTAAGTGACTGCTCAGGAGAATTGGCTGCTCAGGTTAGTCCTCGCCCTGATCTACATGTATATGTAGATAAAAATATATATAAATCCCAGCTAGGTGATAGACAATGATATGATCCATATTGGTGTATTTCCCTTGGTTCAAGTACAGTGTTCGACCCAGATTCCAATTCGTTTGTATTGAATATTGTCTTGAAGGGTATGATAAAATGAGTTCAACCTATAAATCCAAGTTTGGGTCATAGGCAAGGTCAACAGTGATTATTTTTGTTGTTTAGACAAGTTTTAAAGAATATATAACCATCTGTTGGATAAAACACTAGACACAGTTTGAAATGTTGATTAGTTTTATTTATCATTTAGGAGAGAGAAGATTAGTTAGTTCTCATTCTGTGTATGGATGAATACATTGAGTATTTACGGATGAGTATATTGATCAATGGCTTCGACTATCCAAATGCTGCAGGCTGCTCTCGGCTTATCAGATGGAGGACATATCCCATCTCGTCCAGAGAAGAAAATTATGAGAAAGACAGTAAAGAGAAAGTCCAGAACTATGAGTGTACTTAGTTTAGAGGATCACCAGCAGCATGTTGGCAGGAGATGGGAAGACGATGCGAAGTTCCTTGGTGGTGAGCTTCTACACTTAACTAAGTCTTGCTCTTGTTTATGAACCATCTAAATACGTCTTGTGAAGGACAAACTGGATTGTTCTCTTTATGGAAGCAAAACAAAATTGTAGTTTCTTATGTCTTGGTGGTGCTCATGCAGCAAAGAGGATCTGTAGGCAGCTTGCAATCGATCATAAACCCACAGAAAAGCGCATCCTTAGGCAACATAGGACCTGTCGGTGCCAATTTAAAAAAGTAACTCACTTGTATTTTCATTTCTATCAAATCAATTTGTTTTGTTGGGCGTAATCATTAAGTTTTCTTTTGGAGAGGAAATATGAGTTGAGGTTGTCATTCTATATAAAGATGAGTACATTAATTATATGCGGATGAATATATTTATCAATGGCTTCAACTATCAAAATACTGCAGTCTGCTATCGACTTACCAGATGGAGGACACATCCTGTCTCTGTCAAAGAAGAAAATTGTGAGGAAGACATTAAAGAGGAAGTGCAGAAATATGAGTGTACTTAGATCAGAGTATCACCAGCATGTTGACAGTAAATGGGATGATGCTGTGAAGAGCCTCGGAGGTAAGGTTCTACAATTAGCCAAGTCTTGCTCTTGTTTTTGAACCATCTAATGCGTCTTGCGAAGAACATACTGCGTTGTTCTCTTTATGGAAGGCGCAGCGGGAAAAAATTGTAGTTTCTTATACCTTATGTGTGGGTGCTCATGCAGCGAAGCACATCTATAGGCAGCTTGTGATCCATCGTGTATCTAGAGCGAAGCGCATCCGTAGGCAACATGGGTTCCATCGGTGGCCATTTCAACAAGTAACTCACTTGCATTTTCATCTCTATCAAGTCAAATTGTTTTATAGGTCATAATAATTATGAAATGAGTTGGTAATTTTCTCCCTACATTTTTCGTGAAATTACCGGGCATAGAGAGTCCATGCATCTCTCATATTTTCAATTCCAGTTGTCACTTCAGGTTATTAAACAGCGAAATCATATCATCATCTAGATTTTAAAATACTCTACTGAAGTGAATTCAAAACCTGGACAAAATTCCTTTTTGCGTAATTGCTGCTCTCTAATGGGCATATTATGAATGATAGCTAGCTTGCACATTTGCCCCATTTTCCCTCAAAGTGGATGTGGAAGCATCTGCATTTGAAATCTTCAATGTGCAAGGGACCATCTACTTAGCTTGCCTATTTTTCTGAACTTTTTAACGTATATTTTGTTTAGCTCGGTCTTCAAACAATGTGACGTCATCCATATTCATGAAATTTTTACCAACTTTTCCCACATTATTCTTACTTGACTGAAGCTATGGGATGTTATATATTCATAAACATGGGTTTATCATTTGAAAAAGCCCAACTTTACTAGTTATCTTCACTTGACTCAGAACTGGGCAACATTGAAGGGATATTTTTTAGGAGGCGAAAGACCAGTTGATGTTATCAGTCTATCCATGGATGGGAAACTTGTTTCAAGGGTTCAACTTATCCATATATCCTGGCTTGGTAGATTTTCACCTCGGCCTCCAGCCTTACCACCAGCAGAGATTGTGGGGCCACCACTAGCCTTATCATCGAGTCAATTACCTTCTACAAGCAACAGAGCACATCTTGGAGGACAAGATCAAAGTGGCTCTACTACATCTCATTCTCAGAACGAAAGAACAAGAGATCAACCCGGAGGCTGCAAGCGGAAGATTAAGAATTTAACTATAGAGGATCTTCGACCATATGTTGGCCTTACACGTGCTGACGCTGCGAGGAAATTTCAAAGTAAATTATTTCATGCTACCTTTCATTTGTATTCAACCATAATAACTATGCAAGAAGAGCTCTTACTCTCTTGTTGAAGCCATACACCAACTTGAATTTCTCATGTTGTCTTGCTCATGCAGTGAGCGAAACAACGTTTAAACGCCAGTGTAGGAGGCTCAAAATTGAGCAATGGCCAAAATTACCACCTGGAGAAGGTAATTATTACTCCCTCACTTCCTAGTCACCTGTTTGGATAGTTAAAAAGTGAGAAGAATTGAACCGGATAACCATGAACCCCAAATAATCCAATTTTTGTATCTTTGCATAAGTCGAGGGAAAAGAGGCGTGAGTGGTGGTTAATTTGGTTCCTGATCACCCTGACTTGAATGTTTCCGTACTTATGATTCCCATAGTAGGCCTGCTTTTTTTCTCTTTCTTTCTATCATCTATCTTTCCCCAGTAAGGGGTGAGAGTAATTTAATTTTTCACTTCTTTTCTCTCCAAGATTAATGAAATCGGAAGAAGAGATAAACAAATATGCATTTCTTTTCTTGTCTTTTATTCTTTTTCCTGTCTGACTGTCTTTTCTTTTCCCCAAGAAGTCTTGAAACCACCTGATCCACCTGAAAGAAATACAGGACAGATTGCGATGGTGAAGGAAGTCGGTCACCTTCCCGAGCCAATTGAGGGTAATTCATTTCTTTCACTTCTTCTCTCCAAGATTAATGAAATCGAAAGAAGAGATATCCATTTCTTTTCTTGTCTTTTATTCTTGTTCCTATCTAACTGTATCTTTTCTTTTCTCGCAAAAAGTCTCAAGACTGCCTTATCATCAGCGAAATGGGTCTCTACAAGATTATATTGATGACCTACTCTGCGGGCAGGAAAATTATTCTATGGATTTTCAATCTGTTTGGCAAGAAATGGAACCAAATCCAAATCCAAATCCTGATGTGTTTCTGCAGACTGAGGTAGCATCAACACATATGGTAAGTGGGAACATGGTGATTCCCAACAATCATAAGAATTTGTTAGCTTCACAAGAGGAGACTCGTTTGAAGGGGCATGGCACTGGATCTAGTTTGAGCCAACGCATACAAGATATGAGCTTCGTGACGCTGAAGGTTTATGGGTTAGATACAATAAAATTCAAGTTCCCTCTTGCATCAGGAATAAATGAATTGAAGGGAGAGGTGGCAAAGAGATTGAATTTAGAACCAGATAGTTTCCACATGAAGTATGAGGATGAGGAAGGGGAACAGATTTTGATACCACTGAGCGAGGACTTGAGGGACTATCTTAGCTCATCGATCACTCCAGTGATCAAACTATGGGTTGTTCGTAAGGTTGCCAGTCTCACAAACTTGTGCGAAAGTTGCGGAGGATCATTGAAGCAGTAAAGACCACAGGTAGGGTTAGTTTAAGAAGTAACAATTATATGTATGGTTGTCATCGTTCCAACTTCAAAAGAACATTTCTTTGGCAGTTTTTCCCTCCAAAACGGCTGAATCAGAACATTTCTAGTTCAGTTGTCATATGGGTTGGAAATTCAGTTTAATTGTGTTTTTTTTTTCCTTCAAAGTTTTGTTCGGTTTTGAAGGCTTTCTTTGTTTGTTTGCTTGTTCCTTTGTTTGTACCTCGGAAAAAATGTTTTAAGAACAATGAAAGGTTCGGATCACTCGTGTGAAACCCAAAAGTGGGTCCCCGAGCACGATTTGTGCATTTTCTGTGCAGCTCCCTCTGTACCCATATGTTTACCGAATACGAAATCGGACTGCCGGCGTCAACAACAAAGGTGAAATCCCTCTCCCTCTCCCTTTCCCTCTCTCTCCGACTCTCTAGGCTTTTTTTTTTTTTTTTTTTTTTATCTCAAAACTTCTTACCGAGTAATACTAATAACAAACCCTCACTTTTGGACTAATTTTTTTTACCTGATTCGTAAATTACAAATGGGAAACATTGAACATCTATATAATAAGGGAGCTCAGTTTTTGAATCACAACATAAATCCAACGGCCTACATTTATTTGGTGCTTAATTGATGTTCGGATTGATTAGCAACTTCCACTCAAGGGCTGAGATCAGAGAGCTACTAGGACCAACGGATGAGATGGATTTAAGGATCCCAATTTTTGCCGCCCAAGCACACGGGGTAGTTTCCAGATTTTCATAACTTCACAGACCACGACTGCCGTCTGCCTGTAACTACTCTGCACTCCCTCTCCCTCAACCGCTCCCACACCTCCACCCTTCACTCCTCCCTCCTTCTTGCACAGAGCTGCTACGCCAACCACCTCCCCTCCTCCCTCTCTCTCTCTCTCTCTCTCTCTCTCAAATCTACCACGATAAACGGCCTCACGGAACCACCGAAGTTTGAACCTGCTGCAAATACAGTTCTGAACTCAATCCGGGTAAACGACCTCTGCTATTCTCTCTCACTCCCCCCGTTTTTTCCCCCCCTCTTTTTCTGGAATTGGGATGTGCTTTCAACTTGCATTCTACATGTTCGACAAAATGTTTGAGAGACGCCCATGTTTCATTTGTTCAATCCATTTGTTTAATTCTGGGTTTGCTAAATTTTGGACACGATTTGGGACACTGTTATAGCATATATGTAATATCTCCTGGCCTTATTAGGGACCTCTCGCTGAATTTCCCGTTGCAATGCTTTACTTGATGGTTATATTTTAATTCCTTACGAATTGATCTAATTTAAGCTATGTTACATGAACGACATAACTTCCCAAGAGAATCCAGTAGAGGGAGTAGAGGGACCAACGAACCAACTCACGTGTGTAGTTTCTCCACTTATTGCCAAAAAAAAAAAAAAAATCAAAAATTCACCAATAGCTCCCATAGCCATTTGTTGCAGCAAAAGAGAGCTACACACATTTGAGTCTGGAGTCTGTTTGGAACAAATTTCCTGAGGATGTTTAGTACGTCTTTGGAGCTTTGTTCTAGCGGTCATGTTATGTTCGTTGATACAATTCAAGAAATGAAAAGGACTAAGCTTTCATTTCACTAATAAATTTTGTGTTTGATTTAAGCCTCAACCTCGAAAACCTTCCAAAAGTTAAGAAATTTAATCTTCATAAAGTACATGAACATTTTCTTCGTTTGTAAAGTGCTATATTATTTGCAAAGACAAAGAATGAGCCAGGGAAAGCTCTCCTTCTGCTGCATGTTCATGGTATAGGAAATGATCTGACACTTTGTTGACTATTTTTTGAATTGGGAACCAAGGAGTCATACGACCATAGAGCATCTTCCAGAATCAAATTGGAAGATTGGGATATGTCGGTAGTCGTCGGTTTTTGGTGGTTGTTTCTAATTTTAAAATCAACAAAAAATGACATACATGTGTAGTTGTGTACATATTCTGAAGATTTTGCTTCTCTTTCCTAACGTTATATGCATAGAAGGAGCCTACAACCCCAATTTACTACTGCACCTATACAGCGGTTAATTTTTTAACCATCTTGCTTTTGCATGGAGTGAAGCGAAAGTTGATACGAGGACGTTTCACACAATTATGATGAGGAGTTTTGGAGACTTTCATCGTTAGTAGGCTCTGGGGATGGACTTTTTTAGGGGCGACTTTCAGTGTCTTCTTTTCTTTTTTTCTTTTCATGAACATGACATGCTTTCCTATGTTTGTTAACTTTTGTACATATTTCTTTGTACAGAACATTTGGCTCCAATTTGTTTGAATAGCGGTGAAATCTGTTCTCTCTCTCTCTCTCTCTCTCTCTCTCTCTCTCTCTCTCTCTCTTTTGTTTCCCTTTTTGCACAATGACAACACCACACATGTCGACCTTTCTTCTTCTAAAGGTATTAGTAGCATATTTATTGGCCGATAACTAATTTCTCCTTGCCCGGAACTCAAGCGACTCCTACGTATTATAGCACTACAAAATTGGCCTTCGACTATGGTGACGTGGAATGGAGAAAAAGCTTCTCAGAACAGGTTTAGTATGATCAAAATTAAGCTGCAACATTTGATAATTTTATTGTTTAAGGAAAAATTGGTTTTGTTTACCCATTAATGTTTAGTGCTATTATTCACAATGTCGTTCTCTAACTTTTGTGTTCAGAAAAATTAAGCAAGAGCACATAGCGCGTCCGGCGGGGCAGGGCTTATCTTGATCATCCTCAAGTTATAAATGTGCAGAACAAAAGGTTAGTTTCTTCATTATTAACTCTTTGAGCAGCATATTCGTGATTGAACTCTTTGGTATACCTCTTTTTCTTAAAAAATTAGTGATTGATTTTAATCTTTGAGCAACATATTCGTGGGTACGTGGAACGTAGGTGGAAAATCACCATCAAGTAATTTGAATCTAGATGATTATCTTCATTCATCACCTCCTCCAGACATATATGTTCTTGGGTAATGATTTCTAGGACTCCAAAATGTCTGATTCGTGTTTGGAAAGCCTCAAATTGCCCTACCAGGTGTTTGTGAGGTACATCCACCAACTAAAACTATTTTCTTATCATATTTTTCTAGAAATTACTAATGCATGTTACCCATTTATCAATAGGAGAAAAGAAGGGCAGAGGCAATAGCTGTGGAAAAAACTAAAGGGAACCTCTGCGGGTAAGGGAACCTCTATGTCCCAAGATACATGGTATTAATATAGCAATTGGTATTTTTAAGACTCTTTTAGGCTGAGTTTCGATATTGGCAATGTGGGAGGGAATTGCAGAAGGAGAATGGAAGGCAGAAGTGTTAAAAACATAATATCAATCACATTTTTTTTTCCTCTGTGATTTCTTCGAATAAACAAAAACAGCCTTATTTGAATGTATTCTGTTCCATTTGTCTAAAAAATTTGGCTTTTTGCTTACAGTTTGGGAAGGCAATAGTTTGTTCAGATGCAGCTGCAGAAGCTACTAGGTACGGGTTTACTGCAGTGGAGAGGCCAGAGGGTTTCTTGGTTTTGGCTATTGCCTCTCTGGGTAAGCATGTCACATAGTTCAATCAAACACCTGAAGCAAAGGTATGCTAAGGTCTGTCTTCAGATTTTTGTCCATCAATCATTGTGTTTAACTTAAATGTCTTCAAATTTTTGGAGTAATAGTTGGTTTGAGAGATTGAAAAGTGGGGAATGCTACTTTATGTATATTGTGTTGAAAATGCAACGTGTCGTGCTTTTAGAAAGGTACGGGCAATTTCTAGAACAAAAGCAATTGAGCAACAAAAACAAAAGCCATTGAGGCAAAACGGTAGTTCATGAAGTTGAGTTCAATTTTTAGAATGGCAATTTTTAGAATGGCATGTGTAAGCAACACGTTTTGGATTTGAAGTTTTTGTTACATTGATGTTTGTTTTGACAGACAAGGTTTCAAAGAATGGTGTTGAAGCCAGCTTTCTGACATCCAAGGGATAACACATATGCACCATTGGAGAAAGAGCTCAGTTGTGTATGTTTCAAAAATTGATTTTGTCTCTTTTCTTCCTTCAACGTTTCTAATCTAAAACCTTCATTCTTTTTTTCTTCTTCACCCTTAGAATTGCACTCTCTTTCTAATGAAAACATTGAGTTTATTTTGTTGAAATCAATAAAAGCTGTGGTGGATTATTTCCACTTATGACCTTTTGGCAAATTGGGTTCTTCTGATTTTCTTTATTATTGTTCGAGTGCACGCTAATTGTTCGAGCAGTGCCTTTAGGCACGGGCATCCGCTAGTGTGTCTATATAGTATATATGCCCCAAATTAATTAACCTATTTTCAGTTTGGCTATATAGAGAGAAACTTATTCATGGATGGGCTGCAAACCAGATGTTTGCAGCCAACCAATAAAAAACGTGACACGTTATCATCAAAATGGGAGTGCATCAAATTCTTTCCAACCACCCTCCATCCCTATCTTTCAAAACCCATCCTTCTCCCCAGTAAGGCGTAAGCCCCCTTTCTCTCTCCTCTCACTACGACCAGTCTGTACTGCACTTGACTTTATAGTGAGAGAACAGAATAACCTGCATATCATGTACTGCACTTGACTTTATACGGATAAAACACATGTATCTGAGGATTCATACTACCTCACAGTTCAAGATAAGTTCTCTTTCTGTTAGCCAGTTTGACATAATCAAGCCCCCTTTGCAATTTCCTACAGTTTAGATAAACTGTTGGGCTTGTGAAGCCTTTTTCAGCTTTAGATTTCCGCTTCGCTGACTACATAGGGGTTGAAATCATGCTATATGTTGGCAATGAACACTCTTTCTTCATTCGATACATAGTGAAAACTGGTGTATGTCGTGGATATACTCCCAGTTACACAACTAGGGAGTCACACAAAAATCCCTGTGTCTTCCTATTTGCTTTCTTTTCTTAATTGTTCTTTGCGCATCTCGTGTATTGTGGTTTGGCTGATTCCTCAACAATTACCCATAAACTTTGTGCGTGAGCGCTAATCAAAGTGACAAGCAGTCCCCGTAGGACTGTGGGCTCACAAATTCAAAAGTTAATTTCACATAACCTACTTAAGCTAGGCAATTGCTGACTTTTGAAGAGTAAGAGGACCCTTTTAAAACACGCAGACGAAAAACCGAACTCCCAATATGGAAAGCAAACTCTTGACGTAGGCCAAAAGTCTCGCCCATACTTCGGACAGGCCCAACGGCATGAAACGGCTAGCCCCCTTCCATGGTTGAAGTTCCGCCAAGAAAATGGTTTTATTGTGGATAGAGTAAAAAAAAAAAAAAAAAAGAAGATAATTTCACTTAACTAACTAGTGAGGGACAATAGGACCTTTTCCATACATTTTGTCTTCACTAATGTACTTTTGTAAACGAGAAAATATATGTTATCTTTATTTTGAGTTCCGAAAATTCTTCCATATCAACATTAAAATTATCGTAGTCGCCTACCAACCTTGCCGTACCATGTTGGACCTACGCATTTAACATGATCAATTACTGAGCTTGACATATACAAGAGTTACAGAGTCACTCATAAATTTTGTATTCACCCGCTAGTAATGTTTGATTTCTGCCAGGTTGTCCTCAAGCTTGGTTTATTTAAATAAATATCCGGGCATGATGGCTGCAATTGAACAGTTTTGCTCAAGGTTTGCCTCATTTTCGGGCGTCCTGGCAATGAAAGAGCTTTCCTCAAGCTTGTTGACATTCAAACTTGTGTTATTAAACCAAGCTCGATCACATCATTTTAAGAAAGAGTAGTGTTGACTTGGTCAGAGTTCCTCCTAGGTGTTTGATGACCGAGACACGGGATTAATTCCCGAGCATCGACAAGACACTCTTTCACCAGTTTCACGCGAAAAGCCTTCGAGATTGAGCTACTCTCTTTGTTGGTTTGTCCTCTGTCTTCTGTAAAGGTAGCCATGTAGACTGTGAGAGGGTGAGGTTGAGAGGGGAGCTGGAATTGCTCCCCTGGAGTTCTATCAACTTTGTACATGTTATATATAAAGAGAGTTTTTTGCTTGAAATAGATGTGTGTGTGATGTGCGTGAGTGACCAAAATGCTAGGATGTTCCACAAAATCGAAGTATCCAAATTCCAGAATAATACTTGTAAACTATTACAACAAATAGTACAAATTTTCTCGAATCGCTGATATGATGGAGGCTGGAGGGGTGTAGTGTGGTGTTGTTCTGTGCAGTACTTTTCTTCAAGTATTAGAAAGATTATTAGACTCTTCCATTTCATTTGCATTATGCTTAGGTTAATACCATTTGCAGCAACCAAAAAAACTGGCGTGCATTGGATCACCTCATAATCTCATATTAGCGACAATGATGGGCAACAATTCGGCGATAAACAAAATGGGATTCTCAATTAAATTTCTTTAATTAAAAAAAATGTTAGGACTTCAGTTTTATTTTGTAATTGGAACAAGTCTTTGTTTGTCTTAGTCTCTAGGAGTCAGTTGCTAAATTTTTAAATTTTTTTAAAAACTTCCAAACATCAATTCCTAATTTCTAAATTTTTTATTTTTTTAAAAAGTATCAAATCCAAAGATTCTCTTTTCCTCTTACTCTTCCACGTGTCGCAACAACTCCCACCCCATCTCTAACTTCCCTATTTTTTGTCCCTACTTCCTTCTATACTTCTGTTTAAAAATTCATGCTTTATTTTTGCTCACTGTCACAACCGTAGCAATTGATTCGAACTGTCAACTCTGGGTGCTGCCTGCAGAAGAATATTTCAGAGTACCATTTCCACGAGACTCAGTCACTGAAAAATCAATAGAGGGAGAGTATTGTCCATGAATTAAGGTGTCTAATTAAGCATTTGTTTCTTCATTTTCTGTTGTTTTTTACTTTTTACTTAGTTCTTTGAATGTGCCGTTAGAAAGCCCCCATTAATTTTACTAGAGATATGATCCCCTCTCTCAATTATAATTTCACATGCTTGGAAAGTACCATGACAACTTTACCGTTCATGATCCATGATCTCCCTTCATTTGTTTTTGAGTGACAAGTTTCATTCCGTTTGTTATGAGATTTTATTCTTTTCAATACTGAGTTCGAGTCTATTTTTCACTAAATTTTTTTCGAGGAGCGCATACCAATTAATGGTTGGTTTTCATCTCCAAATTACCTACACATTTACCTTTTTCCCTTACTAGCATTGTGTCTGGCAATGCATCAAACAAAAGGTTCACATTAATGTACTTTTTGTTTCCCGTACATCGAACGGGTAGAACGCTAGTGCTGACTAAGTCATAGTAAACATCGCCGCATATTTACAGCTTAGAAAAAAAAAACAGGATTTTACGGAGTATTTTGAAGAGGTTCAAAATAACACTTTTGTTGGGGAAATTGAGCAGAAGTACAACAACGGAAATGGTGGAAGTAAACCCAAAACAAACCCAGATCTCTAGCATCACATGGTTTCTAGCCCTCCAAAAATCTAATGTGAGAGTGAGAGAGAGAGAGAGAGAGAGAGAGAGAGCAGACCTTCCAATCGGAGAAAACAGAATAATGTTTTGTGCACTCTTGCAATCTTCCCTCTTCAATCTGGAGGAAGGTTCACATTTGCGAATTGCGATCCCCGCAAGAATATTTCGAAGGAAGGTTCACACCCCACTTCATCTGGAAGCGCAATTCGCTTTTCATCCAGATCCCATCGTGAATTTACATCAATAGGCAGATTCTTTTGCTTCAGATATAGGCCTTTTGGAGGGATATGGCTGTCAACATGTGAACTTGACGGGCTACAATTTCTGGTCCAGCTTTGAGCCACTATGAGAGTACTATTGTCCATCTCAGAGGACGATTTCTCATATGCTTTGGCAATTGATTTGCGTGCCTCAATTTTTCGAATCCTTTAGGCACTGGAACAGGCATGCGCTATATGTTTTATGCAGAATGGTTGTTTGTACGCAAATTAGAAAATTATCAGTTGAAGGGAGAAGAACGAAGACCGGCTATAATGACGAGCAATTCTAGAACAGTGGTCTGTGAAGCCATTGATCAGCCACCTCCGATCTATGAAACGAGAAATCTGGTAATCGTTTTTTTCTCCCTCCCTCTCTCTCGCTCTCTGTACTTGTATGAACTCTTTCTTATAAATATCTCGAACTTGCTATTATATCATTCATGCTCTGGGAAATTTAATCCCCAAGGCAAAATGGAGTCCGAAGTAGCTCCAGGAAGAACAAAATGGTGGAGATTTTGGGAGGACATGAAGCCAATTTGATTACGTTATTCTTGTTCTTTCCTTTCCCCTCAAAATTTCTTGGTTCATGCTGGAAAAGATGGTGGATTACGCGGATGATGTGGACTATGTTCGTTTCAAATAGGGCAGCACGTGATCAGATATGTTCTCTTCTCTTGTCTTTGTAAAATGAACTCTCCTCCATTGAAGGTATGCGACAATGTACTGTCATTTCTTGACATGTCTGACTCCATGTGAGAATACAATGTCATTTATTCTCACTTGACATTGTATTCTCACATGGAATCAGCCATGTCATAAAATGACAGTACATTGTAGCATATCCTCAATGCAAGAGAGTACATTTTAGAAAGACAGAGAAGAGCACGTATTCGATCACGTGCTGAGCTATTTGGAAGCGTGCAGAGTCCACCTCATCCGCAAAGTCCTCCATTTTTTCTAGCACCAACCATGATATTTCGAGGGAAACGCAAAGAACAAGAATAACGTAATCAACTAGCTTCATGTCCTCCTGAAACCTCCGCCACAGTGTTCGGTACATTTTCGGTACCCGTATATTTTTATTGGATAAAGATACGGGTACAGAAAAAATGAGACCGAAAATGTACCGATCGCGTTCGGGTACCCACTTTTGGGTCCCACACGAGTGATTCGAACCGTTCATTGTTCTTAAAACATTTTTCCGAGGGTTTTTTGATTCAAACGGTGAGACTTTGGTTCGAGCACTTCCAACCGTCCGATTGAGCTGAAATTTTGTGGGGCCCCTCGGAAAAATGTTTTAAGAATAATGAACGGTTCAGATCACTCGTGTGGGACCCAAAAGTGGGTCCCCGAACTCGATCGGTACATTTTCTGTGCTCCTCGTTCTGTACGGGTAGCACTGTCCTTTTTTATTGGCATCTTAATTGTTTCTTACTCTTTCATATTCCAAAAGTGCCCCTTAAGCCTAATACCCCGTCATTAATTGTAAATGTTGTTAGTAGTTATGTACTTCAAGTATCAAACATGAATGTTCCATACATGGAATCAGCCATGTCATCTCACTCGACATATCTACAGTCTACGTTGCTTTGATGACCCACAACCTTGACACAAATCTGTGGGGATGCTATTAATAGCCAAGAGCCTAAGTGCATGTTTGGTTGTTGAATTGTCGAAGAAGCATCCTCAAATCCTTGTCACATTCAACGAATTTCCACTCTCCTTTGTCTTTTTAATGTAGATCGAAACTATATATCAAGCTCCAAGTTGAGTCTCTCTTCTACTTCTAACTTATTCCTTTATTACCATTTGACCCAGTTGACCCCACACACAGACACAGTTTACCCCAAGTTCCTCCACAGTACCTGCTGTAGGCATGTTTCCTTATGTCGCAACTACAAAAGAAACAGGTTCTATGATGGTTAAGGTCTTTTATGGAGATCGAGTCATAAAAATACAGGTTCCTCTCACATTGGGAATAAAGGAATTGAAGCTAGAAGTGAAAGAGAGACTCAACTTAGAGCCTGATAGCTTCGATCTTGAGTACAAGATGAAGAGGAGAGTGGATATTCCTTGGATGTGGCAAGGAGAGTAGATACTTCTTCAACCATGTAAAGAATTAGGTTATTGGCTATTGATAGCGTTCCCATGAATTTTTTTGTCGAGATTGCCGGTCATCGAAGCGGGTATGCCATACATATGTCGAGTCAGAATAAAATGACATGGCTACTTCCATGTAAGGAACATTGATGTTTGTTATTGTCATGGCTGTATTGAGAAATTTGATCGATGACCCAAATGACTTTTGCATCAATGAAGTTTTTACTCTTCTTACAAAAAAAGTGTTCACGGTCCGGATTGGTCTGGTTTTCTATGAAATCAGGAACCGAACCATTATGAGTTCGGTTTAGTTCTATCCAATTAGCATCCAAACATTTTTTCAAAGCAAATGAACTCTTAAAGTACATACACGAATATAACTAAGATTTCAAAACCATTTGGGAAAGTACTGGAGTGGGAAAAGAATGAAATTGGGTACCTGGTTTTGAAATCCTACGAGAATGTCGCATCCCAATCGCACCAGTAGAGTTATTCCTTCCTACCATAGCATTCCGTCGACTTGGACATACACCTTACGTAAAAGAGGGTTTGACGAGTTCAAATTAACTTTCATAAGTCTTTCAATTTGAATAATTCCGCTTTTTTAGCCTTGTGATCTTCAGACTTTTACGACGAAAAAATAGAAAATTGACCACTGTGTAAAAGAATTTCATTGGAGTATGTTTAATCTGTCCGTGAATACAGATTTCTTACTAAATGAGGATTGACCCTAAAGAGTTAGTGTTACAAATAGATGAAGTCTCACACAATGTAAATTAGGGAAGCAACAAACTGATATATCTTATTGATGAGCCAAACAGCCTATATATAGGCTAATAACAAACTGATGGAAGCTGAAAAATAGGAACTACCAAAGCATGAAAATAGGATCATGCACACACTACTCAGTCAGTCCTAGAAAAGTGCTGACAGACTCAACTTACTCCTAAAGACTAGGCCAAAGTAAGCAACAAAATAGAAACGGCAAAATAACCTTCCTAAAGACTAGGACAAATGAAACAAACTTCCAACATTCCCTCCCTTAAACTGAAAGTTTTCAAACATTTAGTTTAATATGCTAGCTATGAGACAACCTCTTCAAACTTGATCTTCCAAAGTGCAGACACCAAGCAACTTTCTAAGCTTTACAAAAGATGCCAGCTTGAGGGATTTTGTGAATAAATCAGCAACCTGGTCTTCACTCCTGCAATAAATTAGATCAATGACTCCATCATTCGTGAGATCCCTCAAAAAATGATACTTCACATCTATATGTTTGCTTCGACCGTGTAGAACAGGATTTTTTGAGAGCTTTATTGCTGAACTGCTGTCACAATAAATGAGAGTAGGCCCGTCTTCCTTGAACTGCAATTCTTTGAGAATTTTCTTTAGCCAAATAGCTTGACACGCACAAGCTGTTGCAGCAACAAATTCAGCTTCAGTTGTTGACAATGTGACGATTGGTTGCTTCTTTGATGACCATGAAACAGCTCCTGTCCCCATCATGAAAACATACCCAGATGTGCTTTTCCGATCATCCGAATCTCCTGCATAATCACTATCCGTGAAGCCAAGCAAATCTGAATTTTCTCCTTTCTTGTAGAAGAGCCCAAACTCCTTGGTACCTTGCAAGTATCGGAAAATTCTTTTTGCAGCCAATAGATGAATCTCTGTAGGACACTCCATGTACCTACTAATGATACTCACAGCATGCATTATATCAGGCCTTGTTGCAGTCAAATACATTAAGCTCCCCACTATCTGCTTGTAGAGAGTGTTGTCAACCCTCTTTCCTCCATCATCTTTGTTTAGCTTGAAGCCAAACTCAGATGGTGTATTAACAGGATTACAATCTGCCATCTG
>CM029277.1:33980572-34054600 GCA_016920895.1 Vaccinium myrtillus
ATTCAAACAAATCACACAAATAAGTAACTTTTTATAAATTTTTAAGAGTTATTCAGCGGTGTCACAACCAAATTTAGGGGGTTGATTTATGAAATTTTCGAAAATTTCAATATAATAGCAGTATATATTTTTTTCCCCATGGGGTCGGCTGACCCCCCTCTCCACAATGTGGAGTCGCCCCTGTGTGGGCTCCACACACTATGTGAGTGTGTTGGAGATTTGTTGGAAACTTTTGTTGTACATGACCGTCAATACATGACATTTTTGGTAACTCAGGGCAAGAACTGCTCCATACGGATCAAAGAAGAAACCAGGTCCATTTACTACATAACTTGGATCAATTGAATTCCTAACTAAAATGAAAGAACTCGAATTGGTTTGTCGGGCGGCATATCGGCTCGGCCGGCTCGTACCGGAATTTGGAGACTCCGATGTAGATACAGGCCGCTATAGCGGTGGAAAGAAAAATCGCACTGTCTCACCCGGTTCCCAGTACGTCTCGGTGTCTCAGACGGTTTGGATGTTGTCTCAACCGGCTCAGAAAAAACAGAAAAACAGAGCAGCAAACTCTCTTCCAGGCGCAGCTTTTCTCCTTTCAATCCTTTGGCCCTTTCAGA
Organism: Vaccinium myrtillus; assembly: GCA_016920895.1. Lineage (NCBI taxonomy): Eukaryota > Viridiplantae > Streptophyta > Magnoliopsida > Ericales > Ericaceae > Vaccinium > Vaccinium myrtillus. The sequence goes on from CM029277.1 coordinate 33,981,190, forward strand.
TTTCTTTTCGAATGGTTGGATATCAATGCTTGGCGGCCCTTTTGTCCTTATTTTGTGGATCTTGTCTTTGACCGTGAAGTGCGAACGAAACCCTTTCCCCTCTTTTCTTTTGTTTGAACTTGTATAATTCTAGAAAGAAAACAGAGAGAGAAAATCTGTGGAAGTTTGAAGCTATTGTATGGAACCTGAGCAAAATCCATTGGCGGCGACAAAGATTTCTTCAAAAGAGAAGCATTCCCGAGTGGGTCTCTGAAAAAGGCTCTATTACAGGAGCTATCTTTGAGGCTTCATTGTTGTCTTCTTCACGGTAATCACTTTGTTTTCAACTTCTCCTTCAAAGCCTGACGCTTGATTGAGAAAAGTCACTTAAAAATTCCTGAATGAATATATCTCATTTTTCTTGGATTGCTAAGTTTTATGCAGGGTTTGTAAGGAAGGAAGGAAAGAAAAACAATGAAATACTAGGAAGTTATAGCACTCCTACTAGAGGAGACGAAGCTTATAAAACACTTTTGGATCTGTAATAAAGACATCGAACTACGTTGGCTCTTTATTTTGACTGCCAATGTTGAGCACACAGAACTACTGAATGGATAAAATTAAGATCAAATGGAAGCTACAGCAAGATATCACCTTCACTTCATCAATAGTCCCATTAGATAATTATCAGTTGGATCCAATTGCCCCGTTTGGCGTGCTTCCAAGAAGTTAAAAAGCAACAGTCAATAAGCATATTCTCAAAACCCCTCTACGACAAGGGACCAGCAAGCATAAGTGACAAATCAAATTTGGTCACCGAAGAACATTCAGCGACCACATTTTAATCACTAAATGTTATGCTTCAGCGACCAAAAAAATTTGGTCACAAATACCTTTCTACGACAAGGGTTAGGCGACCAAATTATTTTTGGTCATGGTATGCATTTAGCGACTAAATAGGGCCTTTTAGTGATCAAAATCTTAGTCACCATTTGTGCTTTTTCTTGTCGTGCCAAACCAAGAGGCCGCGGGCTCCGAACAAAAATGGCTTCCACAATCTCCTTGCAAGACAAATTCACCATGGTCCATTGTCAGAGCAAAACAAATAGCCATCCACAACCACCCCGTTCCCTGCGCACCACCTCACAAAACAAAAAACCAAAACCACAAGATTCCATGCCTGTACAGATCGGAAAACCTAGCTATAATATGATAAAATGCAAAAACCTGCCATGTATGAATGAAGGATATTTAATTTCGTCTTAATGAGAAAATAGTGATAGTGTTACGAATAAAAACTACTAACGATTGCATTAGATATCTATGAAAAGTAAATTATAATCTTTAAATTACAATTTCTCATTCAGGATTTAGAATTTTGAATTCTGAATGAAAATTTGAAGTTTGGATCAACCAGGCCCGGCCAAGGGGTAAGCTGGCAAGCCTCCAGACTTGGGCAATCCCCCGGTTGAGCCAACACATACAATCTAACAAACATTTCAACTATATAGCTTTCTGGCCCAGTGAAAGAACTTCTACTCATTAATTTTCAGATGCATGGTTCAATACTCATAGCTAGCAACCCGTTTAACTCGTTTTTAAACTTCTGGCATGGTCTAAGGCTTTAACTCTATTTATATTGAGGTTTAAATTTTATTTGGGAGATCAAATTTTGTTGGCATTTTTTTGTTTCATTCAAATATTTATATTTTTTACATTGATCTTCATTGGAATAATTCAAATAGATACAAAAAATTAAGAACGTATTTGAGAACACAAAAAAATCACAAGTTCGCGCAGAAATTCGGATAGCAATAGCGCAGTCAAATTTCAACCGTTTTGACGATTCTTATGTCTAAGACGTAGCTCGATCTCAACGTGGTCCATAACTTTTGTAAAGAAATTCTAATCCTAAAAATGACTCGAGGTTGGAGAAAAATGGATTTACAAAGGGTACATGGGCTACCTGAAAATGGAAATGGTGGTGTGGGAGCATGGAATCATATTTCCTCTTCTCATTTCTTCTTCTTTTCTTTCCCTTTTTTCCTTGGGGAAATGACAGATCAGAGAGAAAATGGGCAAATAATTACACTTCCATGACACACTTTTTGGATAACATTAGGTGATGGGTAGAGGAATAATAATTCCAGACTCATGGCATGGGAAAATTCCTGGACAAAAATACCCTGGGTTTCAAAATCCTTCACAAAAATAACCTTCCACCCCAAATCAACGTATTACAGTAGCTCCCCTTTCCCCTTCAAAATCGTGAAACCCTAAGTTAAAAGATTTACTCTCAGTTTTCTCTCTCGCTCTGTGATCTCTCACGTCTCTCGTCTTTCGCTCATTCTCCGATCAATGGAAGGCCAAAATCGAGCAGGTACGTTCTCTCCCTCTCTCTCTCTCTCACATAAATAACCGAACAAATGGACTCTGTTTTTTTGGCCTATAACTTAAGCCTGTCTTTGGACCAGAAATTTCAATTTCATTCCAACCATTAGTTCCTCAATAAGTCCATGATGCAAACACAAGCCTAAACAGATTTCTTTTTGGTCATATACTCAACTAGACATATTGTTAGTGAAACTGGAAATGGTTTAGAGAATTATAACAGTGATTTGTTTTCGGTACCCATTGCAGGAGACGTGATATATCTTTCAATTACTTGAAGGCACGAGAATATGAAGTCTTCATTGTAGTGCCACTCAAGAAATTGTCAAATGGTGCTACTTTCGCTCCTATAGGTCTTCGTAAGATGTTCAACTCAGGAGGAGCCATTAAGGAACTAAAATATGGAATCCATGAGGACTGCAATGTTTTTCTTAAAGAGCGCAACAACAATACATACGAGGTGCAATTAAATTGAATCCAGGGTGCAATGCTGAGAATGTCCTTCTAGGGAATTTGTTTTTGGCCACACACTAACATCTCCATTTGGACTAATGCAAGTGCAATGCTTGTGTTTCGGAGGGCAACACAGCTACATACTAGGTGTAATTAAACTGGATGGAGGGTGCAATTAATGCTGAGAATCTCCTTCCAGAAAGTTTGATTTTGACCACACTAGCATCCCCATTTGGATTAACTTAAGTGCAATGCTTAAGTTTTAGAGTGCAATACAACTACATACGAGGTGCAATTAAACTGGATTCAGGGTGCAATGTTGAGAATCTCCTTCAGAAATTTTGATTTTGACCACACACTGGCAACCCCATTTGAACTAACCTGAGTGCAATGCTTTTGTTAAAGAGTGCAACAATAATACATACGAGGTGCAATTAAACTGGATTCAGGGTGCAATATTGATAATCTCCTTCAGAAATTTTGATTTTGACCACACACGGGCAACCCCATTTGAACTAACCTAAGTGCAATGCTTTTGTTAAAGATTGCAACAATAATACATACGAGGTGCAATTAAATTGGATTTAGGGTGCAATGCTGAGAATCTCCTTTCAGAAAGGTTATTTTTAGTACACTGGCATTCCCATTCAGACTAGCATGGGTGCAATTATTTTATTTAAGAAAGCAATGTTGTTTTATAGAAGGTGCAACAACATTATATAATAGGTGCAATAAAATTGGATTCAGGGTGCAACGTTGAGAATCTCCTTCCACAAAGAGTGATTTTGACCACACACTAGCAACCCCAGTGGGACTAATGTGAGTGCAATGTTTTTGTTGAAGAGTGCAACAACATTGCGCACTAGGTGCAATAATATTGGATTCAGGGTGCAATGCTCACACACTGCCAATCCCTGTTGAAATTTTTTTATTTTGCGAGTTATTGAATGAAATGAGGAAAATGGGTGGGTTCCTTCTGAGTGCACTCCTATTTGTAATGGCTTGGTCATGTGTCTTGCTCTTGATTTGGGTTAGGCCATCCCCTGTTTTGAGTGTTTACTGCCTTATGATGCATGCCATCTTAATATATAAAAGTTTGGTTTGTAATTCCTTTGACTTGGGAAAGTTTGGTTTGTAATTCTTTTGGCTTGGTTTGTAGTTGAAACGGGTGTGTTGGAACGTTACGTCCAAGGAAAATTTTGACAAGATTTCCTTACATAATGGCCTAGCCCGACGCCTCGCGTCTCAAACAAATAACAAACGACAACATATGAACCTGCTTGACCGAAATCCTATACCTAAATTACTGCGTTGCCCCAAGCGCAGGGCGGATATCAGTGTAGCACAATACCCGGTAAGACCGGAATCGAATCCACAGAGAAGGTGGAAAGTGCTGACTAAAAACTCGGGATGCTAATGTTTAACGCGGCTCTTAGGTGGCCACCCTTTGTGATTTGGTTCGGTGAATTAACTAACTTAAGAGAGAAATTGATTTTGATTAAATTATTTAAAAGGAAGTACGGTCGTGGGGTTCATAACCCGGTGACCAGGTCCGGATATTTCATGCTCCATTCGTTGGTCCAAAACGTTTGACTTTAGAGAGAGAAAGATACCCCGAAAGATGCGAATCATCGCGGTCGCCGTTTACCCATGTACAGCGAAGAACAAGTTTTGGTCCCCCGTTCCCCGCGTTACATGGGCTCCGACAATGCCCGGATTCGTTTAACAAATGTTCTTTCATAACCTAAAATTGCTTTTACCCTTATTAATAGTGAAAACAGGAGCGAGAACACACCCAGCCCTGGCCACGGCGTGTTAATCACCCCGAGACCATACTTGAGAAACTACTCACTCATATTATCTAAAACAAATAGCATAAATCTGAAATTAAACATGCTAATAACTTGAATACGAATTCAAACAAGGATTCGAGTCTCAGAACGCGGACAAACCCCCGCGAACTGAGATTAAAGTAAATAAACAGAGATGTTACCGAGGCAAAGCAAGAAACAGCGGAAAAACTCCAAAACTTCGATGCAAAAGTAATCGGAAAGTTGAATCTTCAAAAGGTAAGTCGGCTGCGAAAAGTTAAGAAAAATCTAGCAAAGTTCGAACCCTAATTCGGAGTAAAAACGAGGTATAAATACCCTCCCGAAGTCAACACACGTGGCAAAGTCAGATGGGCAAAATAAAGGCCTCGGTATCGATACAGGAGAAGTCCTGTATCGATACCCGTAGGTTCTGTTTCCAAGATGACGCTTGGGTATCGATACAGGAGAAGTCCTGTATCGATACCGGTGCTCAAAGTTGACTTGTTCAGCTTTTGGTCGTCCTTGCTTTGGGTCCCACCGGTTCCCCACATGCCCGATGCCTTGTGTCTTCTTCCCGTGCTCCTTTTGGCCCGTTTCCTACAAAATAAACACAAAACACCAAAAACAAGACAAACACCGAATCAAGTGGAAAATGAAATAACACGCGCCTCTAATGCGCTAATTTGCCCTACTTAGGCGCTTATATCTTGTGATATTGCGCGCCTATCACACCCCCCAACTTGAGCGTTGCTAGTCCCTAGGAACGAACGAAAAACAACTGATAAAAAGAAACTAGAAAACATAAATGGGGGTACGGGGGTTATGACACCTGTAGAAACAATCAACCAAAGCGACAGATAATCACCTCCTAATATGCCTGTAACTCTCATGCATGCATGCTTTGACAGAGAATTAAACATGGTTAGCATAGCTCCACATGCATGAATAAAAATCCCCACAAAGATAATCGCGTCACACAACTCACGAGAACACTCAACATCCCATATAAGCGCTTGGCGAGATGCGTGGGACCGAACAACTGGTTTCCACGTGCCAATCAAAATCAACGCTTAACAAGAAATAACCGCACAATATGTCCAAACAGGATTTCACAAAATAAGCAACATCATTATTAATCATGCATAAGTGAGAGATAGAATACGTGCACACGATCGACTAAGGACTTTTTGGATTATATTGACCTTGGTTAGAACAAAGATAGGAAACTGCAAAATCAGGTGACGGCCTATAGAGGCTCAAGGTTAACTACCCTGACTGGCCGCACCTGTCACGTCTAAAACCTGTCAATGCGCCCATCGGCGCCACCCAAACCAAATCCACAATCAAATAATTAAAAGTGAAACCATCATCCTAAGAGTTATATTACAAACCCCAAATGAAAACGAGACAACACAAGTTCCACAAAAAAAAATAACACAATATCCAACATGAAATAACAGGAAACCCCACATAAAATAACACCTCCAACTATCACTACCTACCCTCAGCCAGCCCCATGCAACCACAAGTGCCTCAGTCAATCCGACTCAACCTCCTCCGGTTCGGTTCACCATCTGCAAATCATCGCCGACCTCCAACTCGGGGAACTCAAGGGGAACATATGGATCTGAAGTCGACCCCTCGAGTCGCCTTACCATCCACTCTTCCCTGTGATTCATCTGCTGCAGCATTCTTGCATTTTGTCGCACCTCTCTCTTAAGCTTCTGATGACTTCGAATGGTAGCGACCCCTTGACAAAAGATCTTCTGCAGCCAAGTGGTATTGGATGTGCTGGGGGGTGGCTGTGTAGTCAAATAAGTTCCTCCTCTAGCACCTCGAGTCTGGGCTCTGCTCTTGGTAAGAATGGTGATGTCTATTGCCCTAGGGACTAGTGGATCGTTGTTGAACCACTTGGCCCCTTGCAATCCGGAGTCTCTAGCAATGGCAATGATCAAGCAAGGGAATGGCATTCGGGTCTGTGTTGGGGCATCACGGAAGTCGATAATCTTCGAGTAAATGAATAATGCCCAGTCACACACAGTATCTGGATCCATGAAGGCTGTCAACATATTCCCAGTATCAATAGAGGGCTTATTTTCAGTTGCCCTCGGATCCAGATTATAACAAACCAATTGGTTCACAAATCGATATGCCGCCCTAAACTTGCCCGGCCGGTGAGGATTCCCAGCATCTACACGTCTCTCATACAAAAGACCCGTCACTGTGTGCGGGGTAAAATCCTCAGCGGGGCATGGGTAGTTAACATCAGTCGGCCTATGATAGCGCAAACTCGCAGCTATAACATCAGGGGTGATAATGATGGGGGTTTTACCTACTCGTGAGGTTATCTGAGTCTCGGAACTGAACGCAGTCCCGGATGCTGGTATTTGAAAGTGTTTATAGAATTCCCTCACGAGTTCTAAATTATATCCGGGGTTTGGATTGAACCAGAATGACATACCTTGCCGCACAATGGCTCGTATGGTCTCGTCATTCTCGAGAAACCCGTCCCGGATGACGTGGCGCTCGTTCTTAACGCCCCTTTGTTCAATAGAAGCCTCCCACTTGGCCCGTTCATCCCGAGCAATTTGATCCTTGGTCCTCCTTCCCCCGGCTACTTGCTCTGGAGGAGCACTGGAGGAGGCCGTAGCTTTGCCCTTCGCCTTCCTAGATGCCATGTTTTGGAGGGTGGGTTTTTTTTTTTTTTTTTTTTTGGAAAGGTTAGGTTTTTAGATCTGGAGAGATAAGGGTTTTGGATGGGATTTGAGAGGAGTATGTGGTAGAGGGTGAGAAGAGGAGTGTTTTGGTGAAATTTGGTGGAATTTGGGTGAGGTTTGAGGGAGTTATGGAGGTTTGGAGGTGGTGGTTATGGAGGATTTTCGGAGGTTAGGGTTAGAGAGAGAGAGAAGGTTGAGGAAGAAGATGAAGAGTGGGGAAGAATGACCGGTCAAACCTGTTAAATTCGCGTTTTAAGGGTCTCGGTATCGATACAGGACTTCTCCTGTATCGATACCCGTGGGTTCTGTTCGCGAATGGGTCAACTTGTATTGATACAGCACTTTTGCTGTATCGATACCGAGGTCTCTTTCTTTTTCTTTTTTTTTCTTTTTTTTTTTTTTTGAAATAGGCTGGGGTTTATGGGGTCTGGTTCCCAAAACACGGCACCTAATCAGACTTCTTCAAAAATTAATCCCTCAAGTCGCCATTTCTTCCCAATTTTCCACAACAGTACGACACTTATGATGCACAGAGCTTGACTTTCCCCCAAACTTGAATCCAACCAAAAACACCGGTTTCCTAAGTTAGACACGGGAACTGACTCGGACTGGTTTAAGATGGGTCAAGGGGACTCATATGTGGTTTAATCATGCAAAAATGCCTTGTTTCATCCCCTATGCACGTTATTTATCCTCACAAACGCATGAAAAATAACTAGTCTCTTACTTGCAAAACAAAAGCCTACTATTTTATGCGATTGCAGAACAGAATACAAAGAACATGGGCATGCTATTCAGGATACGCTATTATCAATGTGAGGACACTCATTCGCATGCTTGACAGTGCATCATGCTCAACTAGGTAGCCAAATATATGCATGCATTCAAGTTAAACAGGCATACTAATTCACTAGATCTCATCGCATTCGACATTTACAAGACATAACACCCGTATCCCCAAAACTAACTAGCAACGCAAAATCAAAAATAAGTACAAAGTACACCCTCCCCCAACTAGAATCATGCGATGTCCCCGGCATGGAGACATAAAAATTGAAAGAACAAGGGGAAGAAATCGGACTGTGGGTGGCAACCAACCACCATGACCTCGGCCGATAGATATACGAGGAATTTCAGTCGCTCACCATGCAACTGCAAAACACGTCGATCCGGCCCGACACGTGGTATCCAAGGCGTACCGAAAAAACCAAAAAGCAAAAACAGAAAAAGAAAATAAACCACCACTTTCGTCACGTGAAAGACACGGGTACTACTTTTCTCCCTAATTTCTCACTTAAATTTGTGTAGAGAAGGTCATCAAAACAATCCCGGGTAAGTCACGACTCAACAGGTTAAACTACTCAAGGTTTTTCCTTAAAGCAATCAGAGCCAATCGTCTTTTATGACTATCCGAGACACGGCAATAAGATTGTTCGAAACCCAGATACACAAAGTTAAGGATAGAAATTAGGTGGCTATATCGGACCTTTTTTTTTTTTTTTTTTTTTTTTTTTTGAAAATTAAAACAACCACGAAAATACCCAAAACGCCCTTACTAACCGGAGCTGGGCACACGATCCTCATTTTAATAGCGGCGTGCGAAGCTAAAAATACCCAAGTCAATGATGGGTACCCCTATTGCTAGGAGTCGGGTCCACACTCAATGAAAAGCACGGTACGCGTGAGCTACCCGTAAAACATAGCCCAATGGCTACACTACGGAATATCCGAGTAAACCGGATCAACTAAGTCCTCCTCAGGTTCACCTATGTCAATGATTTCCAAAAATGGTTTAAGACGCTGCCCATTAACTTTAAAAATATGATTATCCTTAGGGTCACAGACATCTATCGAACCGTTCGGGTAAACCTGTTGGACTATGTACGGCCCATCCCAACGAGACCTCAACTTCCCTGGAAATAGGTGAATGCGCGAGTTATATAATAAAACTTTTTGCCCAACACTAAAGGTTTTGCGCTGAATATTTCTATCGTGGTACGCCTTAACCTTAGCTTTGTAAATGCTAGTGCTCTCATACGCGTCTTTCCTAATTTCCTCAAGCTCACACAGCTGGAGCTTCCTATGGGCACCTGCCTCTGGCAAACTTGCGTTCACCGTCTTAATGGCCCAATGGGCCTTATGCTCCATCTCTACTGGCAGGTGGCAGGCCTTACCGTAAACAAGCCGATAGGGTGAAGCACCCAATACGGTCTTGTAAGCAGTGCGGTAGGCCCACAACGCATCGATCAGTCGCAGGGACCAATCCTTTCTACTCGGGTTCACCGTTTTCTCTAAGATCCCCTTAATCTCCCGATTGGCCAGCTCAGCCTGGCCATTGGTCTGAGGGTGATAGGCCGTAGACACCTTATGAGAGATGCCATACTTCCTCATTAAAGCCTCAAAGGACCGATTGCAAAAGTGGGTGCCCTGATCAGAGATAATGGCACGTGGCATGCCAAATCTCGACAACACATGACTCTTTAAAAACTCTAGCACCACTTTTGAATCACTAGTCCTAGTGGGAATCGCCTCTACCCATTTTGACACGTAATCCACCGCCAGGAGGATGTACTCGAAACCGTGTGACACAGGGAATGGGCCCATGAAATCAATGCCCCAACAGTCAAAAACCTCCAACACATAAATATTGTGGAGGGGCATCATATTTCTCGGGCCAACTTTACCTAATTTCTGACATCGGTCACAAGACTTGCAAAATGCATAGGCATCCTTAAATAAATTCGGCCAAAAGAAGCCGCACTGTAATACCTTGGCGGTGGTTTTCTTGGCGGAAAAATGACCGCCACACGCCTCTGAGTGACAAAACTCAAGTATTCCCCTCTGATCAACCTCGGGGACACAACGGCGCACTATCTCGGTCCGCATGGTATTTAAACACATATGGATCATCGAAAATATCTTTATGGACCTCTCTCAAAAAGCGCTGCTTTTGAGTAGACCAATGGGGTGGAATCGCCTACCACCAAATAATTGGCGATATCTCGCAAAACCACGGGCACGTGTTAGCGCGAACAACCGCTTTCGTCGGAAAGGTATCCACAATGGGAGATGAGAGGTGGGGTCCTCAAACTCCAAACGAGACAGGGTCACCACCACATTCTCAACCCCTTTCTTATCCTTAATAATGAGGTGGAATTCTTGCAGCAAAAGAATCCACCGGATAAGGCGAGCCTTCGCATCCTGCTTGGTCATCAAATACCTCAAGGCCGCATGATCGGTATAAACCACAATCTGCGACCCCACCAAGTAGGACCGAAATTTATCTAAGGCAAACACCACCGCTAACAATTCCTTCTCGGTGGTGGTGTAATTCAGATTGTGCCTCATTCAATGTCTTGCTCGCATAATAAATCACATAGGGATCTTTCCCTCGCCTCTGACCTAAAACGGCGCCGACTGCATAGTCAGACGCGTCACACATAAGCTCAAACGGCAAACTCCAATCTGGGGACTGAACGATTGGCGGAGTTGTGAGACTCCGCTTCAGTTTCTGGAATGCCCCCTCACAAGCATCGGACCACACAAAGGGTGTGTCCTTCGCCAACAAATGACACAAAGGCCGGGAGATAGCGCTGAAATCCTTAATAAATCGCCGGTAAAAACCGGCGTGACCTAGAAATGATCGGATATCCTTAGCAGTCTTTGGAGTGGGAAGATTGGCAATTAAGTCTATCTTCGCCTTGTCCACCTCAATACCCTTGGATGAGACAATGTGTCCCAACACAATCCCTTGGGTCACCATGAAGTGGCACTTCTCCCAATTCAGCACAAGGCGCTTCTCCTCGCACCTAGTCAAGACTTTTCCTAAGTTCTCGAGGCATCCGTCAAACGAATCCCCAAAAACTGAAAAGTCATCCATAAAAACCTCTACTATTTTCTCTACCATGTCGCTGAAAATTCCCATCATACACCTTGAAAAGGTGCTTGAGCATTGCACAAGCCAAATGGCATGCGACGGTAGGCAAAAGTACCATACGGGCACGTAAAAGTAGTCTTTTCCTGGTCCTCCATGGCTACCTCAATCTGATTGTAGCCAGAGTATCCATCCAGGAAGCAATAGAACGCTCTGCCCGCGACTCTCTCCAAAATCTGGTCAATGAATGGGAGGGGAAAATGATCCTTCCGGGTGCTCGCATTGAGCTTCCTGGTAGTCTATGCAAACACGCCACCCGGCCCGAACACGGGTTGGCACTAACTCTCCTCCTCATTTCTCACTCACTGTCCTCCCGCCTTCTAGGCACAACCTCGCACAGACTTACCCACTCACTATGGGCAATCGGGTAAATGATACCCGCATCAAGCAGCTTAAGCACTTCCGTCCGAACCACCTCCTTCATATTAGGGTTCAGACGGCGCTGAGGTTGCCTAGAAGGCTTCACATCCTCATCAAGAAAAATGCGGTGTGTACACACCGTAGGACTAATACCCCGAAGGTGCGCTATCGTCCAGCCCTATCGCCCCTATATGCTCTCTCAGCAGGGCAAGTAATTTAGCCTCTTGATCCACCTCCAAGGAGGAGGAGATCGCTACTGGAAACGTATCATCGCCTTTAAGAAAGGCATATTTCAACGTATCCGGTAAAGGCTTCAATTCAGGCTTCGGCGGCTGGACCGATGATGGGAGAGCTTTAGGTAATGGGGCGCCCAACGGTTCGAGAACTGGGTCCCAAACGGCGCCGCATATATCCTCTACTGCTAGCATCTCCATCAAACTCCCTACCTCTGGAGAATCTAAAAATGACGCCTCATGGGCGGTCAGGGCTATCTCCAGAGGATCCTTATACAACATACTCTCGACATGCTCTTGCACTAGCGTGTCGATCAAACTCACCTCATAGACCTCCTCATCATCCTCTACCCGACTATTAACATTGAAGACGTTCACCTCCATTTTCAAGTCCCCAAATGATAATTGGACTTGTCCAGTTTTGCAATTCATTACAGCACTGGAGGTGGCTAAAAATGGGCGGCCAAGGATGATGGGAGTCTTCTCCAAGACTTCCGGGATTGGACACGTGTCCAAGACAATGAAATCCACGGGAAACAGAAACTCCCTACCCGAATCAAGACATCCTCCACTACCCCCTTAGGAATTCTCACACTCCTGGCCACAATTAGTCAGTAGCGTAACCTGTGGCTTTAAGGTCACCTAGGCCTAGTCTCAAGTACACAATATGGGAGCAAGTTGACACTTGCTCCCAAATCTAATAAGGCCTTCTCAAAACTCTGGCCCGCAATAGCTATAGGGATAGTGGGACAACCCGGATCTTTCCGCTTAATCGGAATATCAGCTTGGAGAATGGAGCTCACTTGCTCCGTCAGTAGCACGTTGCACTGACTCTTAGTTCTCCGTTTCGACGTGCACAACTCTTTAAGCACCTTGGCAAACTGAGGAATAGCGTCAATGGCTTCCATCAGAGAGATAGGAAACTGAACCTTCTTGAACAGCTCAAGAATCTGGAAATGCGCATTGACGCTGGGCTTTGCCACCAAGCGATGGGGATATGGTGCAACGGGTGGCAAAGTAGTCGTGGGGGCCGCAGGAGCAGGCACCACTACCTCAGGTGACTCTAATTCTCTCTCTTCCTCAGTACCCTTTCCCACGTCCGGGACAACCACTGGAACAGCGACCGGAACCAGGGGTGGAACCGACTTCTGTTTCAGAGGAATAGTCTTATCGATCACTTTCCCACTTCTGAGAGTGGTGACCGCCTTTGCTTCCTCCAGACTGGGGTTCGGATTACTCGAACCTGAACCATCTCCCAAATAATTTGAACCGACAGCATTGGCTTGAGGTTGAGAGGGAAATTTTCCCCTCTCCTGTTGGTTTTGCCCAACTACTGCCGTCAACTGAGTCAATTGGGACCTAATGTCACCTATGGCCTGCTTGGTCTGCTCAGTGAAACTCAACTGAGACTGCATGAGAGCTTTTATCATATCATCAGTCTGCTTATCCCTCGGTGGATGATTTATGCCAGGGGGTGGTCCAGAGTATGAAGGACCGTACCCCTGCTGATTCTGTGAGGGATAGCGATATTGGGACATTTGGCCTTGCTGAGGCCGGTATGGTTGCACCTGTTGCTGAGGCTGTGCCTGGGGTGGCACTGGTGCCTTGGGATCTCTATAACTTAGGAGTGGGTTGTGAGCCCAGCCCGGATTATAGGTATTTGAGAACGGATCCCAACGTTGGTTCACCGCATTTACCTCAGCTTGGTTGTTTTGGAAGGCCTCTTTAACTATCGGAAAAGCGGGGCAAGCAGTAACTGAATGCCCCGGACACTCACATAACGCACACACCTCCTCAACTCTCACATCATTTACCTGGTGGACTTGCTTCAGTCGCAAGTCCTCCATCTGTTTAGCCAATTTGTCCAACTGGGACTGGACAGTGTGTTCTCTCACGCTCAAAGGAAAAATACCGGACCCACTGGGTCCCTGTGCAGCCATGGCCCTGTCAGCTAAGTCGGAAGGTTCCCAACTTCTATGCTTTTCGGCCAACTCCTCTAAGAAATCCCATGCCGCATCTGGGGCTTTGTCTAGGAAATCCCCATCCCTACATAGGTACTCAATTTGGTCAAGTCGCAATATTTAGGCCCAGCTGGAAAGATGTCACCAATTGGTGTTTCTCATACCCATGGTGGGGTAAGGACAATAACAACTCCTTAAACCTCTCCCAGCACCTCAAAAACGACTCGCCTTCTTTTTGTCTGAAAGATTGGATTTGGCGAGTCAGGTGCTGTGTCTTACTCTCGGAGAAGTACTTCCTATAGAACAACTCTCTAACAGCGGCCCATGTCCTGAGGGATTGCTCCTTCTGCATTCTGAGCCACTTATCCGCACTGTCTTTCAGAGAAGCAGGGAAAAGCTTAAGGCAAGCGTTTTCCCACTGAGCAGTGGTGGCGAGGGTGCGCACCAACCCCTCAAAATGGCGGATATGCTCGTATGGGTCCTCATTTTCCCTCCCATAGAAAAGAGGAAGAGCATTATGGGTTCCCGGTTTGACAGTGAAGGCATTGCGTGCCTCCACTGTCTCCGTGGGCAGTACTATTGGGCCGCGAGGAGTAGTCCTCGTGGGATGCATATAGTCGCGCATGGACCTCTGTTCTGCCATCGGTGGCTCACTCTCTAAGTCAAAAAGTGGATTGGGAAATTCTAAGAACAGGTTCGGGATGGTCTCAGGTTCACTCTCGGAAGACTCCGACTGAGTGGGATGCCACTCAAGTGGGAGTGCTCCTGGCTGGACTGCTAAGGGCTCAAACTGACTAGAAGCCCCTGCTAGTGGAATTTCCACCAACGACTCTCTTTATCTATCCTACAAAGACGCTTAGACGGGTCTCGGAAGAAGAGTGGGTCCCCTTTTGGTGAACCCTTCTTTCCTTTACCTATCTTGACTCAATCCTAAAAATAACAACTCAAAATTTACCTAACTATTTTTTTTTTTTTTTTTTTTTTAAATTAAAGAAGATAAGATTAAAATTAAAATGAACTAAACACTAACTACCCGAATTTTTAACACCTCTTGCCTTCCCCGGCAACGGCGCCAAAAATGCTTGACCGAAATCCTATACCTAAATTACTGGGTTGCCCCAAGCGCAGGGCGGATATCAGTGTAGCACAATACCCGGTAAGACCGGAATCGAATCCACAGAGAAGGTGGAAAGTGCTGACTAAAAACTCGGGATGCTAATGTTTAACGCGGCTCTTAGGTGGCCACCCTTTGTGATTTGGTTCGGTGAATTAACTAACTTAAGAGAGAAATTGATTTTGATTAAATTATTTAAAAGGAAGTACGGTCGTGGGGTTCATAACCCGGTGACCAGGTCCGGATATTTCATGCTCCATTCGTTGGTCCAAAACGTTTGACTTTAGAGAGAGAAAGATACCCCGAAAGATGCGAATCATCGCGGTCGCCGTTTACCCATGTACAGCGAAGAACAAGTTTTGGTCCCCCGTTCCCCGCGTTACATGGGCTCCGACAATGCCCGGATTCGTCTAACAAATGTTCTTTCATAACCTAAAATTGCTTTTACCCTTATTAATAGTGAAAACAGGAGCGAGAACACACCCAGCCCTGGCCACGGCGTGTTAATCACCCCGAGACCATACTTGAGAAACTACTCACTCATATTATCTAAAACAAATAGCATAAATCTGAAATTAAACATGCTAATAACTTGAATACGAATTCAAACAAGGATTCGAGTCTCAGAACGCGGACAAACCCCCGCGAACTGAGATTAAAGTAAATAAACAGAGATGTTACCGAGGCAAAGCGAGAAACAGCGGAAAAACTCCAAAACTTCGATGCAAAAATAATCGGAAAGTTGAATCTTCAAAAGGTAAGTCGGCTGCGAAAAGTTAAGAAAAATCTAGCAAAGTTCGAACCCTAATTCGGAGTAAAAACGAGGTATAAATACCCTCCCGAAGTCAACACACGTGGCAAAGTCAGATGGGCAAAATAAAGGCCTCGGTATCGATACAGGAGAAGTCCTGTATCGATACCCGTAGGTTCTGTTTCCAAGATGACGCTTGGGTATCGATACAGGAGAAGTCCTGTATCGATACCGGTGCTCAAAGTTGACTTGTTCAGCTTTTGGTCGTCCTTGCTTTGGGTCCCACCGGTTCCCCACATGCCCGATGCCTTGTGTCTTCTTCCCGTGCTCCTTTTGGCCCGTTTCCTACAAAATAAACACAAAACACCAAAAACAAGACAAACACCGAATCAAGTGGAAAATGAAATAACACGCGCCTCTAATGCGCTAATTTGCCCTACTTAGGCGCTTATATCTTGTGATATTGCGCGCCTATCAGAACCCACACTGGGCGTTTTTCATGCTATATACATACAGAAACAGTCCAAATTCACATATAAAACCATGCCAGGCCAATAAATCAAAAACCCACGCCGACACAAAGCTAAATGGCATACGAGACGCCGACACAAAGCTCTTTCTATGGGGTTAATTCAGTGCTACCTACATGCTTAATTACTACAAGTCAACAATTGACTCTAGTTTACACTTCAAATTCTACAGATTCACTCTTCAAGTTCTGGTTTCTTATCGTTCATGGTTTCGCCAACTTCTGGAAGATTTGTTCATTTCTGAAGAAAAGGTATTGTGTCAGTTGCGCAAGTTTTTGCTCTTCTTTTTCTTAGGCTTCAATTCATGTGGACTTGTTTACACCTGCAAACATGAAATCGACAACCAAGTTAGAATCAAATTCATGAAATACAGCAATTTCAGAGGAGCCAAAACCAAAAGGATGCAGTAGTGTTAAGAGTTAACTCACAATTTTAGCGTATGGGTTAGCTTACAAGTAATTACAAATAGCAAAATTGATTAAAAAAACCTTTCCATCATCAATTGCATATTGACGACAAATAGAATAAGTGCAAATGAGACACATAAAATGAGTAAGACCTTCAAGAGACCGAATTTTAGGTCGGGCATTTCAACAAACAGTTGAGGGGTATACAAATAATTGGCTTAGCAAAAGAGGATAGAGGATCTAAAGTGGGAGTCAAGATTAAAGTAAGGATAGGTATGCAACAATAGCAAATCTAAAACGCTTTAAAAAAACATGTCAATTAAGAACCCATGAATTAAATCAAAATAAGATACTTAACATTATATACCAAAACCCAATTCCAAGAAGCCAGTAAACTACCCTGTCAAAGGTAACTAAGGCTTTAATTTGCGAAAACGAAGATCAGTACTGTGCAAAATCAAGGGGGAATGGATGGAAATTAAAACTAAAAATCCTCGTTTGAGGGGAATCGGTCTCAACTCTTAAAGGAAAAATGATTTGGAATTACCTTGCAGTGTTCCGCGCGCGCGCGAGAGAGAGAGAGAGATCGCGTCGGACGGGAGGGAGAGTTGAGAAGAGAGAGTGCGGAGGGGAAGACGATTAAGAAAGAAGGATGTGAGATTTGGTTTCTTCCTCCTTTCAGCTTCAGTGTTTCATACTTCGTTTCTTCGTTCAGCGTCCTCTGTGATTGTGAGGGAGGGAGGGAAATTAAGGTTACATTTCAGTAGAGGCTATTTCCGTCTTTTACCTTGACGGTACCGTTTATGTGTATATATAATTCTCCTTGCCATGACACGGGGGATTTCCAAAAAGTGTGTCATGGAAGTGTAATTATTTGCCCCTTTTCCCTCTGATATGTCATTTCCCCTTTTTCCTTCTCCTTTTTTCGTCCTTTCCCAGTGACCTCTCCCTTTCTCTCCTCTGTTTTCCAAAACAAATATTTAAAGGGTGAGGGGACCGGGATTGTATAGAAAATTTGGGGGAAGGTGGAGTGTGAGTTTAGTGTGAGATGATGGGTGGAGGGTGGAAGGGGGTAGAGTGTGGAAGAGGGTAAATTGATGGAAAGGATTGTGTGTTACGGTGGTTTAATATATATGTGTGTTAGCAGTGGTAGAGATAAGAATTCTACACAAGGGATAACTTTGAAGCGTAACTTTAAAAAAAAATTATCACAGTCCAATACAACTAGTAGATAAAAATTTTATACATTCTTTATTAAGAAAAAAAAAAGTTCAAACTTAAAACATTAGTAAAGATTTCATACATTGTGCTTATGATGCTTGAAAAAAAAAAAAAAAAAAAGTCCTATTGTGTTTATATAGTGACTAAAAATCATGCAATGAAATAATAGGTCACAAAACCTTTAAATCAAAGAGTAATCGAACTAATAATTAAGTCTCTAATATTAAATTTCTAAGAGATACCTGTAGAAAAAAGGACAAAGATAGAGAAATGATCATTCTCTTTCAGCAACTTTTTTTTATTTTAATCCTCTACAAATATCTTCAAATATGCAATATTCCAAAGTACTTAATCGAACCTTTCAGAATTAGGACCCTGAGTACCGAAGAATTTTGAAATTTTTTTTAACCATTGTTTGTCGTATGATCGTGACCTGATCCGTAAATATTTTAGGGCTTATTGAGAAGAGTTTTCAATAAAAGAGTTATCTTGATATTCAATTCATATTATTAAAATACTATTTGCTTTTTGATACCTATCGATGTAAAATCAATATAATTTGTTGAATAAATTCTCTTCTTAACATACCCTACAATATGTACAATTTAGATTACTGGGATAATGGGCACACAATTGTCAAATTTTTCTTCAAAATTCATTTTGTACTTAATTAGGATCCTAGGTTCAATCTAGCATGTGTAATTATCCAATTGACCTGATTTTTTAAAAGACCAATCAAAAATTTATTTTAAAGTTATTGAACGGCTCAGATGTCGTTCCAAAAAAAAGTAGTTTTGGAATGCCAGGGGGCTCATGTGATCCCCCATGCCCAATGTACATAAATGTCCTAAAAGAATATAGGACATTTATGTCCTCTGGATGAAGTGCGTCCAATGGTAGCTATTGATTTCGCGCTGGGAGCTTGCCTTAGGGGGTGTTCTACTAATTAAAAATATTTTTTTTCAAAAATAAAGACAGGTCACTCTCTCATAATACATCACATAAAAAATCATGAAAAATCAATTTATTTAAAAAACTACCTTAGTGGAACACACCCTTAATGTTTCTATTGCGTGATAAAGAATACTATTTTTTTTTTTGGGTAAGTAATAAAGAATACTATTTAAGGAATTGGCATAAGCACTCTAAAGTAAAACAAAAGAAACATAGAATTGGACGGTAGAACTCACGCCAATAAATTATCCGAAGCATATCGTTTGTGTATTGGACCCCTCGACTTAATTTTTGCCAGAAATGCTAAGTACCCAAAAAATGGTACCTAAAAATTGAAAATGACTTATCAAATGAATTTGAGCTACTCATTCCTACTTGCACGATTTATGTGTATGTAGTGCTGAATTTTTGCAGTCAATAACCACAGCCTGTCATGATTAAAATTAAAACAAAATGACGCAAGAAAACTTTGATGGGACATAAGATGGCCAAGTTATATTTTTTTTCAGTTTGCAAGCTATATGTACTATCTGCATGAATTACGTTCTACGCACCATTCCACGATGTGATGAGTTTGCACTGAGATCTCTGCAATTTGCAAATTTTTAATTTTTGACACTTTTTTTTTCCTTTTAATCATAGTTATTTTACTTTTTAGATTCATCTCCTTAGGATAATTTATTAATTCAAAGAATTTAGCAAAAATTAAATTAAATTAAATTTAAAAAAGGAATTAGAAAAATAGAAAAATAAAATTGAGTTAAAGGTGTAATAATCCGAAATTTCATAACGCTTTTCCCAAAAATGCGGGTCGTTACAAAAGGTCCCAAATGTCTCATATTCGTGATTGGAATGGATAACGGTGAACCCCATTCTAGAAAGGGTTCATGGCAACACTCTGCGCTTCACGTGTAGTTACTAATTTTTTACGAAAGGGACTAAAAACTCTCTTTGAAAAATAAACATCTACAAGACGCTAAGCAGTTGATTTTTGGGTCCGTTTTTTGGAAGGACATAGTAAAGGGGTCTTTATTTCAATAAGGACATCAACTTTTTCCTTAATGCCAAAAGGACAAATCACTTACACATTCCAAAAATGCCCCCACTAGTCAATGAAAATGCCTAAACCCCCAAATCTAATGAAAGTGCCTAAACCTAAACCCAAGGGTACTATGGAAGTGCCTAAAACTCTTGGGTACCCTATGAAAGTGCCTAAAATCCTAGGGTACCCTATGAAAGTGCCTAAAACACTAGGGTACCCTATGAAAGTGCCTAAACAACTAAAACCCAATAATTGGAAAGTGCACTCTAAGTGCCTAAACCCTAAGGTACCCTATGAAAGTACCTAAAAACTAGGGTACCCTATGAAAGTACCTAAAAACTAGGGTACCCTATGAAAGTGCCTAAACAACTAAAACTCTATAATTGGAAAGTGCACCCTAAGTGCCTAAACCCAAAATGCCTAAACCCACTATACCCTACCCCAAAGAGCCTAAACCCCCTAAAATTGAACCCCAAAATTGAACACAATCCCACAATTAAAGAGACAAAATTAATTTTGTCCCACCCAAGACCCACCGACGCATGAGAGAGAGAGGGGGAGAGAGAGAAAAGTGACGGTCGCTTTCAATGCTAGTCCACGAATGCATTCTCGTGTTCCTCCTGGGTTCGTCAGTCAATATCCAAGGCTTGCAGGTTTCGTCAGTCAACCCTATAGTGCGCGTACTGTACCGGCAAAGACTACTCCACATAGTGCGTGTGGTAGGTTCATTAAGGGTATTTTTGTCTAGTATTGTCCTTGAGCCCTAAAATAATTTCTATCAATGTATTGGAAGCATTAAAATAAATTAAGATGGATTAAACACCATTTAAAACCTCAAACTTTGCCTTTAGACCAATTTTCTGTTGATTTTTACGGAGTACTAATTAAATATAAAAATGGTTGCTCACCCATTTGTCTTTCGTTAGAATATTGCATTATCTTTTGTTAACAAATTAATAACGATAAACTAAATATCATATCAAACGAACTATTTAATGGATGTACATAGATTTTTGGCACAATTATCTTTCACTAAATATCATATATTTCAACTCAATGCATAAAAAATTAACTATTTGATTGTTAGGAAAAGTAAAAACTACAGGAAATGGCTAAAATACACACCCCTTTTTAGATGTGTATCATATGCACCCAAGTTATTTACTGTTGGATCTTAAAAAGTTACGAATCAATTATTTGTTAACCTGAGCAAAAAGTGACCTAACAAATTGAAGTAAAAAAAAGAAGGGTAAATTTCACTTACCTCCCTTGAGGTTTCTCACAAATATAGAGATCTCCCCTATACTTTTTGAAATTTCATTGCCCTCCTTTACTTTTCAAACTAATTATTAGATTCCCCCCTGACGTTACTTTAAGGCTAACAGTGTTAACTTTTTGCATGAAATGACCTAATACCCTTACTATATATCCTCCACCCTGAAAAAAAATAACCGTTTTCGAAAGAAAAAAATTTTAAAAAAAGAGTTAAAATTTTTTTAAAAAAATTAAAACGTTTTTCATTTAAAAACAAGAAGTATCAAAGAGATTTTTTTTCAAGGAAACTACTTTTTGAAATTTTTTGCTGAAAATATTTTTTCAAGGGTAAAAAACACAAAATTTTGAATTTTATTTTGAAATATGGAAGTTTTTGAAAATATTTTTCTGGATTAAAACTAGTTTTTGGTAAACTGTTATTTAAAAAATAAAGTTTAGAAATAGGTTTTTTCCCAAAAAAATGAAAATAATTTTGGAAAAAAGGATTGTGTAAAAAACTTTTTTCAAAATTAGTTTTATTTTTTTCCCCTTCAAAGAGCTATTTTTAATGACAAGATTTCTCTTTCATACGTATTTGCTTTTAAATGAACAACGGTATAATTTTTTCTAAAAACTTTTTTTAACTCTTTTTTTTTTAAAATCCGGTTTACATTACGCCATAGCTATAGTTTGGAAAAATTCAAAGAGTTCAAATTTTCAAGTAATTAAGTTGAGCCATAGAAATAGTAAATGTGTTTAAAAATTCTAAGAGAAGAGAAGCCCAAATTAGTATCAGAACTTAATTTAGAATAAAAATATCTTCTTCTTTTTCTTCTTGTGGAAAGTGAAACTAAAGTTATTTTAAAGACAACACATTTATTTCTTTGAAATACACTTTAATTGATTACCCAATCGATTATACATGGTTGAAAAGTTACGACTTTTTACTATAAAAGTTACGAAACAAACAACATATTTGTGAAAAGTTATGAATTTTTGTCCAAAAGTTACGGGACACAAAAAAATGTTACGAATTATATTTGAGAAAAGTAATGATTTTTGTCTCAAAGTTACGAGTCCCACAAAAAGTCACGAAACGCAAGAAAATGTTACGAATCATATTACTGAAAAGTTACAAATTCTTAGTATAAAAGTTATAAAACTCAAAAAAATGTTATGAATGACCAGTTCTCCAGGTCATTTTATTATGGGTGGTGCAATATAGACAACACAATGGATGCATATTGTACATACCTTTAAGGAGTGTGTATTGTAGATTTTCCCAAAACGGAACACACACAAGTGGAAAATTGCCACCCAATTATGTCAAAGGAAAGTTATTATTTTCTCAAGAGGTGTTCCACTAACAAAAAAAAACAGTTTTTTTTCAAAAACCAACACCGGTCTTTCTCTCACAGTACATCACATAAAAAACTATGAAAAGCCAGTTTATTCCAAAAACACCCTTAGCGAAATATCCCTTAGGCGCTTGAACGGAATCTCATGAAAGAAAATTGTAATACCTTTAAAACCGCAAATATATGAGCATCACTAAAATTACCATTCAAATTAAGAACAACATTGAGTTTCAAAGCACATTAATTGAAGATAATAAGCGAGAGGAAGTTTTAGAGAGAGAGAGAGTGTGAGACCGGGAGAGTTTTGGGCGGCGGCCCTGGTGGGCTCAGCCCTTTCCGACCGCCTTCCCCAGCTCCTTTCTGACTCCTTGATCTTCTCTACGACTATGTTTCTTTGGCGTTCGGAGACTCCCCGTGGCCGACGTTCCTCTCCGCTCTGGTATGGGTGACCACGCCCGATTTTTGGACCCGGGGGAGCCGGATCTGGGGTTCTCAGATCCAGGCTTCTGGCGACGATGGCGATGGCATCGGATGGGTGACAGCACCGATGACGGCGGCGACGTTTCTCTTTTTCCTGGAGTTTTGTTTTGTTTTGTTTTTTTTTTGGGTTGTTTTTGGCCGGTTGTTTTTTTTTTTTTGGTTGTTTTGCGGCCGGTTGTTTTGTGGCCGGTGGTTTATTGTACCCGGTTTTGGCCGGTGGTTTTGGATTTAATAAAATTCTTCCTATTAATAACAACTCCATCCTCGAGCCATCTTGTCAATATTGTGTATATTTTTTATTTGGATAACTTACGTTTTTTCATTTATTGATTTCATTTTTGCATTCCAGTATGGATGTGTAAAAGGAAAATTTGGAAAATTAGTGAATTTAATACTTCAGCTCTTTGTACATATCAAACATTTTATTTTTCAGTGTTTAAAATTCAGTGCATATCAAATAACTTATCAGCTTAACTAATTCAACATTCAATTTTAAGTATTTAATTTTCAATTTTCAGTTTCAACTTTATCAAACACTACCTTAGATTTAACGGAAAAATATAACTCCGTTAGTAAAATATGTTATCAATTTGGAGGGTAGGGGGGAATTGACTAACAGAGTGGTAGTTTGGAAGTGTGCTTGAAATTTATTGAAGTTCAGGAGTCTATGAGACATTGATGTTAAAGTTTGGGAGGTTTTTGAAATTTTCCCACTAAAATAACATATCAAGCTTGGTGTACATTAAATTTATACTCAATTGTGGGTCCAGGATTCCATAACAATGATACGAGTTGTTTTATTTGTTTAATTTTTTTTTTAAAAGTTGTTGTAGTTTAGTTGGATATCAATAAGGATTTGATCAATATTGCCCTTATAACATAGGGAAGAAAAAATTGGGTGAATAGATCAAGCATTTTTCAATAATTGAATGAGCTAAATGTTATGAACACTTAAGAATTTGTTTCAAAAAGTTAAATGGTTAAATGGCTCTGATTATTAGTGTGAAATTTCGAAATAAGACCAACACAATCCAGTGTAAATTTTAATGTACATTTGCGCCAATGATATACCCAAAGATTATTTATTTTTTCTTTCTCCGTATTTGTTTGTCGCCGTCCGACTTTTGTGGATCCACTGCGCGCTAGGAACTTTGCTTCATATTTATTGATTGATGTTTGGCAAATTCCTTTTCGCACCCCCCTGGGTCCCACGCCCAAAGTCCAAAATACCCTAGCCTTTTTACTAAATTCTATTTTCATTTCATTCTTAATTCTTTTATCTTATTTAATTAATTATTTATTTTTTTATTTTTATTTATCTCTTTTTTCTCTTTTATTTTTTAGTATTCTTTATATTTGTTTTTTTATTTTATTTTTCAATGTTCTTTATATCTTTTTTCTCTTTTATTTTTTTAGTATTCTTTATATTTTTTTCTCTTTTTTTTTTGGATAAATATATTTTTTTATCTTTTCTTTTTTCAATGTTATTTATATCTTTTTTCTCTTTTATTTTTTAATATTCTTTCTATTTATTTCATTTATTTATCTATTTTTCTTTATATCTTTTTTCTCTTTTATTTTTTTAAAATTCTTTATTTAACTAAATTTTTTTTTTTTGTTAATATGCTTTGGGTTGTTTTACTCACTTGCCATTGAGAAACCCTTCAGTTCTAGTTCGAAAGTGCCGGAAAATAGCTATTGCCCGTGTTGGCAATCACTTCATGCAAGTTGTCTTACGCCCTCATTACCCTTTACAACCCATCCCATTATGGTGGTGGAACCATGCATCCAACGAAGCTAGAGGATGGGCTAATAGTTATATAATACGTATTCATTTGTAGTCCGAAGTGATGAGTACAACACCAAGCGCACCAGGAGCAGAATTTGGAGGAAATATTGATTAGAGTTTGGAGGAGATTTATTATTATTGATTAGAAGTTCTTTTATTTATTATTCACTGTTAAATGTGACTGTAATAGGGTTACACATTATTGTCCTTAAATTAATGATAATATAAAATTGATGATAATATAATATTTTAACTAATTAATGATAATATAAATTTTTTAATTATAAAGTCAAATTTAAATGTAAAAAACATAATTTAGTTGAAAATATAGTTTGAGTTAACCAAATTAAAATTAAATAAGTACTTAAATAAATGAAGTATAATTGGAGTTAACCAAATTAAAATTAAATAAGTACTAGTTAAATAAATAGTATGGGGCAAATTCAAATTAAATGTAGAGAGAGAAACCTGTAGGGGCATTTACGAAAAGTTGGTGGGGTCAAGTTGGTGGGGTCGGGTCGCGGGGGTGTCAGGGGAGGGGTGAAAAACACCTCTCTTTTGTTGACTACTACTTGGAAGGAGGCTTTTTGGTCCTTTGCTTGCTTTTTAGAAGTCATCGGTTGACTATTAACCGTGTTTTGCAGTGCGCCCTCTCTGGAAGGGGTTCACTTCTTTTTTTTTTTTTTTTTTTTTTTGGGGGCTCAGGGGTTCACCTTTGTCCACTCCAAAAGATAACAATTAATACAAAAAAAATTATGGTGCCGAGCAGCTCCACATGGCAATTTAAAGCAAATGCACCCGATGGACCAAGAGAACATATACAGGATTCACAACCTTGCTCTCCAGCCATGAATGGAGCAATCGGGAACATATGGGCTTCGATGTTGAGTTTGATCTCACCCGATGTTCTCTTGGTCCTCATAATCGTGAGCCTCACCATATTCGTGTCCTCGATCAATAAATCCCACCATAGAAACCCAGCACACCAAAACCATAGCAAGAAGTGGAGGGCGGGGGTGGCCACGGTGGTGACGACGTGGGACCCCTTGTTCTCCAGCTCTGTTGTACACACCGTTGATGGCAAACCGCTCAGATATCAACCGTTCAGATTTCAGCTCGATCATGAAGGACTCAGATCTACCAAGCAGATGCAATCCGAGTTGAAAACACATCCGACGGCGGCACTGGAGCACACCAGCGCCGCACCCCATGAGGAGATGTTGACTATAGGGTCTGGGAGGAGTTGCAAAACGGATCACGATCCGGGTCACGACCATCACGTGACGAGGAGCAAGTGTGATACCACGTGGTTGGATTACGGGGGGCCAGTGAGGATGAGGACGTCGAGGAGTGAGAGATTTAGGACGGAGGAGGAGGACGAGGAGGTGAAGCATACAACGGCGTCGTCGGAGAATCAAGTAATAATTGATGACTTGTCGAGATTTGTGGGGGATAAGGAGAATTACAAGAGTCTAGACAGGGCATGGAAGAGGGGTTACTTGTTGTACGAGCCTTCCGGTACTGAGAGATCGATATTAATCTTCGCCATGGCAAACTATCGTAAATTTGACATCTATTATTCGGATCTTAAGAGTATATCCTCCATCTCGGAGATGACGAATATGTTTGTCTCCACCAGGAATCGCTCCTTAATTGGGATTGAAGATTTTGATCACTGTGCTGGGATGCTTCTCAATCTCAAGAATGAGGTTAGCTATTTGTTTCTTCTCCACCAGTGTTTTCCCCACTTAGTAAGTGCAAATCCTCGGTTAATTTTGGAAGTTGAGGAAAGAAGTGGAAGAGAAGAGAAAATTTAAAAAAATTCCTCTTATTGGTTTGGTTTCCAAATAGAAGGAGAAAAAAAAGGGAGGAGAATGGAAAATGAAGAGAAAATAAATTAATTTTTTTTTTCTTCTTCTCTCTCCCAAGAGTGCATATTTTTTCTAATCTTTCAAAAGCCAAACAAAAGAAAATAACAGATTTCTTCACCATTCCTTTCCCATTTCTCCTTTTTTATTTTCTCTTCTCTTCCACAACTACCCAACACAGCCTGAATCTGCTACACTCTTTGCAAAGATACTTTTTTCTTTTTTTTCCTGGTGAATTTACGAAACAGTCCGTGAATGCATTTACCTTTTACAAATTTTAGAGACTGCTACATAAATTCACTGGGTAAAAGACAACAAAAAAGAGTGCATCAAACAGGAGAGCGTAGCCTTTCAAAAAAACAGGAGAGCGTAGAAATCAATATATACTAGTATAAAAGAGTTTCATAATACATATTAGGGAGACTTGTTCAAAAGTCCTAGGCAAAGAATTTGTAACCCCATTAATCCGGAATTTGGGGGGCTGCTGTGCAGCAGCCGCATGGCACCGTGCCATGCGGCCATCCGAGCCGTCCATTGCGAAAATGAACGGCTCGGATTTAATCCAAGCTCCATGTAATCCGAGCCGTGCATTGCTTGATTAAATCCGAACCGTGCATTTTCGCAATGGACGGTCGGATGGCCGCATGGCACGGTGCCATGCGGCTGCTGCACAGCAGGGCCCCTGATCCACCAAACAAGTTTATAACCTATCCAGTCCTAATGTTGAAATCTTTTCTTTTTCTTTTTTCTTTTTTTTCTTTTTTTTTCCAAAAAAAAAGTTTGTACCTCTAGGAAAGTGCCAAAAAAGTTTGTACCCTATGAAAGTGCCTAAAATCCTAGGGTACCCTATGAAAGTGCCTAAAACCCTAGGGTACCCTATGAAAGTTCCTAAAACACTAAAACCCTATAATAGGAAAGTGCACCCTAAAACCTAAACTCTAGGGTACCCTTTGAAAGTACCAAAATTTAAAAAAAAAAAATTGTGGACCTTAGACCTTGTAAAACTTTAACATGGACTAAATGGGTCAATAAGTCCCCACTCTGGACCCTAGAACAATTACCCGTACATATTAGTGGATTATACTAATACCAGGTGCCGATCCAGTGTAGGTACAAAGGGTCACGTGAGCCTGAAAAAGAAATATATATATATATACAGTCCACTTCCCCTTCAAACTCCCGTAATTTGTTAAAATCCGGACCTCATTGATCCCGATCGAATTTCGATGATCTGAACAAAACGGCTCGGATCAAGCCCTTTGCGGTATTTTTTTTTATGATTTCTGGCGGGAACCCTAAAAAACACATTTTAAACATATTGGACGGTTCGGATCATCGAAATTCGATCGGGATCAATGAGGTCCGGATTTTATTAAGTTCAGGGAGTTTGGAGGGGAAGTGTGGTGTATGTGTTTAAAAGGTGCTTTCAAGGGTCTCCGTGCGAAATCATAAAAAAAAAAACCGGAAAGGGCTTGATCCGAGCCATTTTTCACAAAAATGTATATGTACAGTTTTGTGAAAACGGCTCGGATCAAGCCCTTCCCGGTGTTTGTTTTTGATGATTTCTCGCGGGGACCCTAAAACACACCTTTTAAACACATTGGACGGTTCGGATCATCGAAATTCGATTGGGATCAATGAGGTCCGTAACTTGACAAGTTAAGGGAGTTTGGAGGGGAAGTGGACTGATATATATATATATATATATACATACCGTGGGGTTCTAATCCGGGATCCCGGATTAGAGCATTTGGGGTGTTTTTTTGTGTTGCAAATTGTTTTTGGAAAATCCGAGCCATCCAATGTGTTCAAAAGGTGTTTTCCAAGGTCCACGCGGGAAATCTTCAAAAAAAAATAACGGGAAGGGCTTGATCCAAGCAGTTTTTCCCAAAAACTGATATTTATAGTTTTGCGAAAAACTTCTTGGATCAAGCCCTTCCTGATATTTTTTTTTGAAGATTTTGCACGTGGACCCTTGAAAACACCTTCTGAACACATTGGACGGCTCGGATCGTCAAAGAAATGCTCGGATCATGGAGGTCCGGAAGTCCGGATCCCGGATTAGAACCGCGTCCTATATATATATTGCAATTGTGGTACTACCGTTTGGCCTGGATTTCTATAAAATTTTTGGACTCTTTTTTTTTGTTTTTGTGGTCGTTATTTTTGGTTTGGTTTCATGGTAACATTTTGGATTAATTATTTGTCTCGACGAGAGGAATAAAAAAAAGAATGAAAATTTAGAAAAAAATACAGAAACTACCAGCACGTTGATTAATGACTCATCAGTGCTATATTTTTCTTTGTTCTCCCTTTGATTTGCAGCCCAAGTTCATTCATATTGGTCTTTTAATTTTAATATTGAATGAATATTACTCCCTCCGTTCCAAATTAATAGTTCACTACGAAAAGTCGTGACATTTTTCAAATCAAAAAATGAAGTTCTTCCGTGTATCATTTTTCGAATTTTTTTGCACCAAATTAAAGCACTTGACGAGTACTTTAATTCGGTGCGAAAAAATTCAAAAAATGATACACAGAAGTACTTCATCTTTTGATTTGAAAAATAGCAAGAGTGAGAAAGTGGGGCTCTTAAGACGAACGGTTTAGATTACCTCTATGAACGCACGTTGGAGCCCACAAATGGAGGTTGGTTTCCGCCACATCTGGACAGAACATGTTGGAAATCCAGTCTTCAAAATTGTTGATGGCGTCGTCTCCATAGAAAAATCTGGTACTATAAATCACATTCGAGGCACGTTGTGACAACACTTTCCTAAAGACAGTATTTGCCCCCACCAATTCGAGTGAATTTGGTGTGCACCGAGTTAACAGCAAATCCGCCTTTAAGATACAATGAAACCGAACTCGAGGTTCTTTCTGACTGTGTTTGTACAAACGAAGACAGACAGAATATCCGCTATGGAAGAATAAGAGAACCAAAGACCGATATTTTGTTTCTAGAATAACAAAATATCAGTATGCCTAAAGATATTAGAATGGAGTGTGTAGAGAGAGAGAGAGAGAGTAATCCGCTAAGGAATTTTTTCGGTGTGTAGAATGACTTTACAAAGGCCCTATTTATAGACTTATCGCCCTGTTTGTTTGAGGTATATAGAGGTGGGATATAGAGGGAACCCGGATATGCATATCTAGGCTAAGTATATCCTGTGTTTGTTTGAGTTTTGCTTCCCGGATATAATTTAGCTAGGATATGTATATCCCTTTGCAGGGGGATTAATTTTAGGCACACCCTACCCTGTCTATAATATATCCGGCTGCCCTTTACCTTTCCATCCCCCTGAACCCACCTCCACTGCCGCATTGTACAATCTGTGGCGAGAGAGAGAGAGAGAGAGAGAGTAGTGTGCAGGATGAGAGAGAAAGGAAAAAGGCCCACCATTTCCTTTTTTTAGTATTTGTTTATTTGGGACAAAAAGGACATTTTATATTATCCAACCTCTTATATCCCCCTTCTACAACAACAAAACAAAAAAAGTGATTTTTAATCTTCCCTTCTAAAATAATACCCCTCCAACCATATACACCTCTATATCCCCCTCTTATTATATCCCACTTTCCTCCTCATATACATATCCCTCTAATAAACAGGGCGTATAGGTACCCCTTTGTGAAAGATCCCATGTCTTTAGAAGACACCCATTAGAACAATCGTGTATTTTCAATAGACACTCCTTAGGAAGGGTCATACCTCTTGTAGGCACCCCATTTATCACATCCTTTCCTAATAGTTACATCCATTCTAGTAAACACATCCCAATATAAATGGGTGTGATAACCATTCAGTAAAGTCACAACTTATGTGAAAAGGTGTTGCACCTTTTCACATAAACCTCTCTCCGCATCTTTTCATAAAACCCCCAAACCAAAACTATTTATTATTTTGAAAATCTGCAACAGAACATTTGCTTGTATTACCATATGTATGTTGTGCTTTGGTTATGCAATACATGACGAATCAATGTACCACGAACAACAAACAAAATGAAATTATCAAGCAAACACAAGAACCCAAGGTATAAGTGCTTCGGCAGTGTGCCAGTTTACCTACAACCACGAGGGAAGGAAGGTTCCACCCTTACTCCGAGTTTGTGACGGAAGGAAAATGCTAGGTACCCATACATTGTCTAGAATTTGAAATCAGTGACGCAGATTCACTCCCAAATTCTGGTTACCTTTTTGTGTATGTAGCACTGCTGTTGATTTAAAGTTTCCAACACTCCACTCTCACCCTCTTTCTCGTATTCCCTATTTCGTACCTAAACCCCTACTCGGGGCTCTTTGCCTCTGGAAGACGCCTTCTTCAGTAACTTGAGTTCTTTTTCAGCATATAGAAGACACCTCACAAGTCACAATATATCTCCTAATATGGTATAAGTGATCCTCAAGGAAGGTATTCCGTCTCCTGCAATACCAAGATTATGGGGAATTTCTTATTGTCAGTCCTAATCATAGTTAATATTTGTGGACGCGAGCTAAAGATTAAAGAGTGTAGTTTTTCAAACAAATAAATATCTAGAAGTGGTTGAGCCTTAAGATGATGTCGCTTTTGTTTTAATCTAATCCCATTGCTGTTGTGTTATTTTCGCTGCAGTTCACGGGCTCATGTTGGTTGAAGTTCCTTGATGGCCTGTTGTCGAGCTGTGGTGGAGAAAAGATCATCGTACTTACTACCACCCACAGAGATCTATATGATGATGCGCTACTGCCCCCTTTTGACATGGATATTCATATTCACACGTCTTCACCTCAACCTATAGCCTTACCAGATGGAAGAGAAATTGTGGAGCTTGAACAAAAACCATTGCTAGGTTTTGATGCTACAAACAACAAAGCATATCAGAGTGGCCTTCTTGTGTCTAATTCAGAGAAGAAAAATACGATAGAGGAATCAAAGAGACGATGCATGACTGACAGTGTACCTAGTTTAGTTGATTCAACGACTAGAAGATCATTGACGAATTTTGATGCTCTTAACAGCAGAGCACATCTTGTGATGGCACATCAAATCAGTCCTATAATTGTGTTTGATTCTGAGAAGAAAGATTTGAGAGAGGGATTATATGGAGAACGCTTAACTAAGAGTGTACTTAGTTTCGATGATTCAACAAAACGAATATCGTTACCGGATTTTGTTGCTACAGAAAACAAAGCACATCTTGTCACAGCGTATCAGAGTGGCCCTATTTTGTCTCTTTCAGAGAATAAAAACAGGGGAGAGGCAGTGAAGGGAGAGTGCATTACTAATAGTACACTTGATTTAGAGGATCTTCAACAACATTCTAGTGGTAGACGCGATACTGCTGAAAAGAGCTTTGGCAGTAAGCGTCTATTGTTAAACATAATTTAAATTATTTCTTGCAAACTTTATCTTTTCTTCAATTTTCAACGATACTAGTTCTTCTAGGAAAGGGAAGCTTAGTTATTTTATGTATTCAATTCAAATTTTCAAAAGAGAAATAGGAATTCAAATGGTTCATTGTTTTATTATTATCTGGTTTACTGGTTATGTCTAGTTTGAAATGCAAATTTTTGTTTTTCTCTGCAACAAAAGATTGTGTGCTAAGTTGTAGTCAATCCTGATTTGTAGTCGTGTTTCTAAATCTCCTATGCTTTTCTGCAAAACTAATGATTCTTCTATTGAAATTTGGTTTGCAGTAGTTACACCCCTGGTGGTTTATGTAGTTACTAATGGCCTCAAAATTCAATCCATTGCAGCTATTTATGATCAGGGATTTCAAGCGACAGATAACATTTCACGGAAATCATTGGAAACTCTTCTGCCCCGGGAACAGCCTAATGACTGTGTACCCTTCTTGTCACTTGGAAGATTAAGACTTGAGGGTTGCGTACAACAAGAGAAATCACCAGATCTGCCTAGAGTTATGCAAATTAACGGAGTTGAACAAAGAGTGACAAAATTACCTAGATACTTAGGAGGATTGACTGCTCAGGTTTGTCCTCTTCTTGATTAGCTCGCCTGCGTGCACACCGGGGATCTTTCGTATACATATTTTCCAGCTAGGTCTTCAAACTTTGCCAATATGATCCATAATATTTTTGAATTTAACCTTTGTTCAATTACAGTGTTTGATCCCCGATTCTGATTTGTTTGGACTAGGTATTGCATTGAAATGGTAGGAAATTAATCCAAACAATATTTTTGAATTTAAACTTTGTTCAATTACAGTGTTTGATCCCCAATTCTGATTCGTTTGGACTAGGTATTGCA
Source organism: Vaccinium myrtillus (assembly GCA_016920895.1). Lineage (NCBI taxonomy): Eukaryota > Viridiplantae > Streptophyta > Magnoliopsida > Ericales > Ericaceae > Vaccinium > Vaccinium myrtillus. The sequence goes on from CM029277.1 coordinate 34,014,050, forward strand.
TTGAAATGGTATGAAAATAATCCAAACAATGGATCCAAGTTTTTTGTGTCATTATGCGTAATTCAGCAGTGGTTAGATCCTCAACATTTTTATTGTTTTAATTTAAGATTGAAAAAATAGAAAGTATCTATTTTTAATAAAAATAAAGTAGTAAAGAAGCACAAAGAAATCTAGATTAGGCACATTAAAGGGGTGTTCTTTAGGAAGTTTATTTGAAGTTATCATTCTGTTTATCGATCAGTATATTGAATAAAAACTTCATTTTGTTAATCGATCAGTAATTGAATAATGGCTTCAACTACTCAAATACTGCAGTCCATAAGTTCTTCACATGTGGTGCTTAATCCGTTAGAGCAATGTACAAAAAATGTAGCACATGTGGCTAGACCAGATCAATGCTCTCCTTCTGTGCCTCTTCCAGAGAAGAAAATGGTGAGAAGGACATTGAAGAGAAAGTGCAAAACTATGAGTATAATACTTGAGATTCACCAACAACATTCTGTCAAAAGATATGAAGGCACTGCAAAGAGGTTCCGTGGTAAGTGTCTACAATTGATAAAATATTGCTTTATATCTTGCTCGTTTATGGATCATCTAATGCTTCTGGTGAAGGACAAGCTGTATTGTTCTCTTTATGGATGCAGTATTGTTGCTTTCTCACCTATATATTGGTGCTGATGCAGCGAAGCGCATCTGTAGGAAGCATGGGATCAATCGGGTATCCACGGTGGCGCGCATCCATAAGCAACATGGGATCCATCGGTGGTCGTTTCGTCAAGTAACTTATATTTTTATTTCCTCAGTCAATGTTTTGAAAGTATTTGTCATTCAAGTGTAGTAATTTCATCCCAGTTTTAAAGGATTTTGAAATTTGCTGGTGGTTGGTCATAATTCACTTAGAATTTCAATTCCTCGTCACTTCAAGTTATTAAACTTGGAAATCATATGATGGACAAACTTCCTTTTGCAAAATTTCCAAACCTTTAATGAGCATCTCTTTGTGTTAGTTAGCGTACATATGTCCAACTTCCCCATAGATTGAATGTAGAAGCACCTGTAGACAGATTCATTGGTTTCAATATACATGGGACCATCTATTAAGATCTTAAAGTTTGTGTAGATTTAAGGCCTTTCCAACTTGTACTTTGTTGTAGGTTTGTCTTCAAACAATTCCCATATCATCCATATCCTGAGTAACTTTTTGCCAAGAACATTTGGACTTGATTGAAGTCTGAGGTTCGGGAGTACTATCCTTAATGCGGTTTTCGTCAGATATTTCCTGCAGTTTGGGACATTTAGCATCATATTCTAAGCCATCAGGATATAGCTTCCCTGCCTCTAAACAGCATTGCTTTCAAATTGCAGGACAAAACAAAAAATTAACGTGATTTTTGTTACTACGGTAACAGTCCAGTGTAGTTGTATATCTTCTTTAATAATTGAGTTCATGACATTTACGAGGCTAATAACTTATTAGTATATCAACGTTTCATTGTATGTCTCTTTTTTGGAAAAATTAGTGGACTTGTTTCTTGAATACTCAGAGAAGAAAGAGTGTATTCCTAAAAGTCCAAATTTCTGATTAACTTTACTGGATTCAGAAATGGGCAATGAGGGGGTATTCTTTGGGGGAGAAAAGACCATATGAAGTGAGCAGTCTATCTATGGATGAGAGACTTGTTTCAAGGTTTCTATTTATCCATATGTCCCAGTTTCCAAGATCTTCACCTTGGCCTTTAGCCTTACCAAATGGAAGCAAGATTGTCAGTCCTATAGCCTTATCATTAAATGAATTTGCTGCTACAAAAAACAGAGCTCACCTCGTCAGACAAAATCAAAGCAGCTTTACTGCATCTCATTCTGAGAGGAAAAATACAAGGGAAACGTCAGGCAGACAGGGGATAACTGAGAGTTTGTCTAGTATAGAGGATCTTCAACAACATTTTGGCTGTAAACATAAAGACGCTGTGAAGAGACTTGGTAAGTAATTTTATTCCTTCCATCTATCTCTTGTTTTTAACCAAAAAACTAACTCTGGCACGAGATGCTGGATTATTGTCTTGTGTAAGGATTACGAGGATATAAATTTGTTACATTTCGTTTCTCATGCAGTTAAGGTATCCATCTTTAGGAGCTCCTGTAGGCAGCACTGGGTCTATTGGTTGCCATATCAGATTAAAAAGAATGGTAATTTCTCCCTCTCCTTCAATGTCAAATGTTTGGATAGTTAAGGAGAGAAATTGAGAGAAACCATAGTCCCTTGAGAATCCAATATTTCAGTCTTTTGTAAAATTGAGGGATTTGTAGAGAAAGGGAATGCGAGTTTATCTTACATGACTAAATTCCTTTTTTTCATGATTCACATAATAGAACATTCTTTCTTTTTTCCTTCTTTTTCTATCTTTCTCTAACCAGAAGCGAGGATGTTGACATTGTTTTCCTCATTAGAACAACAAGCATTTGATGCTACCGACAACATAGCACATCTTGTCAAGGCAGATCAAGGCATCCGCACTGTGTCTTATTCAGAGATGGAAAATAAGAGAGAGACATTAAAGAAGGGATGCAGTGTCCTTAGTTTAGAGGATCTACGACAACATTATGGTGGTAGACATGAAGATGCAATGAAGGGCCTTGGTGGTAAGTTTCTACTGTTAAAATTATGTTTTGCTTGCAATCTGGATCTCTTTTAAATTTTCTGCCATACTAATTCTACTGCCAATTAGAAGCTTAACTATTCATGTACTTGAATTTTAGTTATAACGGTAAAAACTGAATTTTAAATTGTTCATTTGTGCTGGTATATTATCTGCTTATGTATAGTTAGATCTGCAAGTTCACCTGAATTTTTTTCCAAACCAAAATAATGTGTACTAAATGCTAGTTAATAGTACATCTCGATTGATAACCATGTTTCTAAGTCTGCTATGCTTTTCTGTAAAAACTTTGGTTGCTCTACTAATTTGGGCTTCTATTATTTACACTCATTGTTGTTTATTTGGTGTCTAAGCGCCAGAATGTATTGCTGTTGTAATATTTAGGGCCTTGGTAGTAAGTTTGTATTGTTGACATAATGTGTTGCTTGCAAATTGCAATCTTGAGCCCTTTTCAATTTCCAACCATACTAGTTCTTCTGCTTTTTTTTTTTTTTTAACAAGTTCTTCTGCTGAGTAGAAGCTTTATTATTCATGTATTTGAATTCTTGTGTTCCGGTAAATGATGAATTGAAATGGTTCATTTGTTTGGCATATTATCTGATTATGTATAGTTTGAGCTGCAGGTTTCCCTTCTTTTTTTTTCCGAACCAAATGATTGTGCACTAATTAATAGTCCATCTCGATTGATAATGATGGTTCTAACTCTGCTATGCTTTTCTGCTAAAATTTTGATTGTGCTACTTAATTATTGCTTACATCATTTATACCAGTGGTGGTTTATGTACTGTCTAAGTTCCTTCAAATTTAATGAGTTACTGTTTCACATGCCAGATTCCCTTGCATGCAAGTCATTTGAAGTACTCGAGAGTCTTCCTCTTGGGGAACAGTTCATCACTAGACACTTTGCGCAACGGAGAACACTAACACACAAGCATTGTGTACAACAAAAGAAATCACAGGATCTGCCAAGAAGTCTACAAATGGGCTGCTCAGGAGGATTGGCTGGTCAGGTTAGTACTTGCCCTGATCTATATGTATATGTACACACACAAATATTTATTCCAGAATTTACCTTTGGTTCAACTACAGTGTTTGAACCTAGATTCTAATTCGTTTGTACTAAGTATTATCTTCAAGTTTATAATAAATTGAATTCGAACTATGGATCCAAGTTTGTGTCATATGCCAGGTCAGCAGTGGTCAGACCCTCAACTGTTTTGTAGTTTAAATAGGTTTGAAAGAATATTTAACCGTCTGTTGGATAAACCACTTCAGAAATACAGTTTGAAATATATAATCTTTTGTCGTTATTTTGTATATGGATGAGTACGTTGATCAATGGCTTCGACTATCCAACTATTACAGTCTGCTGTCAGCTTACTAGATGGAGGATACATCCTATCTCGTTCAGAGAAGAAAATTGTGGGAAAGACATTAAAGAGAAAGTGCAGAACCACGAGTGTATTTAGTTTAGAGGATCACCAACAGCATGGTGTCAGGAGATGGGAAGATGCTGCAAAGAGCCTTGGCAGTAAGCTTCTACAATTAACTAAGTCTTGCTATTGTTTATGAACCATCTAATGCATCTTGCAAAGGACATACTGGATTGTTCTCTTAATGGAAGCAGTTCAAAATTGTAGTTTCTTACCTTATGTATTGTGCTCATGCAGGGAAGGGCATGTGTAGCCAGCTTATTATCCCACATGTATCCAGAGCAAAGCGCATCCATAGGCAACATGTGATCCATTGGTGGCCATTTCAACAGGTAACTCACTTGTATTTTCATTTCTATGAAGTAAATTTTTTATAGGTTGTAATCCTTATGAAAATAGTAATTTTCTTGCTATATTTTTATGAAATTACTGGGCAAGTGTGCTCCATAAATCACTTATATTTAAACTGTGAAATCATATCATTAACATCTGGATTTTGAAATACTGAACTTATGTTATTCAAATTCTGGACAACTTTTTTTTTCATATGCTACTCCTTTAATGGGAATCTTAGGAATTATACTCAGCTTGTCTACATTTCTGGGCATTTTAGCTTATATTGTGTTGTAGCCCAGTCTTCAACCAATGCCCATATCATATCCATATTGGTGAACTTTTAACCAACTTTTCCCATCAATGTTCGCACTTTGACTAAAGGTATGGGATGTTATTGATATATGGGTTCTACATTTGAACGTTGTGGCAGTTCGGAACTTTTAGGACCATATTCTTAGTCACTGGGATTTACCTGCCTTCAAATATCATAGTTTTTCAAATTATATGACAAATCTTTTCAAAAAATAAAAATTGTATGACAAAATGTGAATGTAATTGTGGTTACTACTTTGGAAGTTCGAGGCAGTCATATATTTTCTTTGATAAGTGAGTTTACCACTTATGAGGATAATTACTTATTAGAACAATGTGATTTTTTTTTTTTTTGGTGATGTGTTCGGAAAAAAGTACATTAAGTTTTCGTAAACCGGGAGAAGAAAGGAGTGTAGACCATAAAAGTCCGGATTACAAAAAATAATTGGTGAACATATCTTTTGTAAACTAGGTCAAGAAAGAAGTGCAATCCAGAAAAGCCTGCATTTAATAATTACCTTTACTTGACTCAGAATTGGGCAACAATGGAGACGTATTCTGTAGGAGACAAAAGACTAGCTAAAGTTATCAGTCTGTCCACAGATGGGAAACTTGTTTCAAGGCTTCAACTTGTCCATATATCAGGGCTTGATAAACTTTTACCTCGGCCTTCAACCTTACCAGGAGGAGGAGAGATTGTGGGACCAATAGCCTTATTATCAAGTGAATTTGCTGCAACAAACAACAGAGCACACGTTATCAGAAATGATCAAAGCGGCTCTTCTGCATCTCATTCTGAGGTGGAAATACCAGGAGAACCAGAAGACCTTGAAGGGACAGATAGTGGTATTAGTTTAGAGAAACTTCGACAGCTTTTTGCAATGAAACGTGAAGACGCTGCGAAAATCCTTAACGGTAACTTATTGCTTGGTACCTTCACATGTTTTCAATCATGATAAGTTAATAACTCCGCAAGGCGATTAGTGTCTTGTGGAAGAAATATAACAATATGAATTTTGTATGTTGATTCTTGCTGATGCAGTTAGCGTCTCCACGCTTAAACGCATTTCTAGGCAGCACGGTATCAAGGAGTGGCCTTATCGGGCGAGAAAAGACGGTAATTTCTCCCTCACTTACTAGACATCTGTTTGAATTGTTAAGAAGATAGAAGTGGAGTACCGATAATACCCTAATAATCCATTTTTTAGTCTATCCAAACGATGAGCAGTGATCATCATCTTCTGGACAAAAGGTTACCATTTCTATGATAGTATAACCTCTTTTCTTTTTTTTCAGTCGCCTATCTTTCCCTAACGTAGGCGAGGGATAATAGAACTAAACAAAGAAGATACAATACAGCTATCCATTTCTCTTCCATTATATTCTTTCCAACATAATTGTTTTATTGTTCTTTTTCTCCAAGCCGTCAAGAAACCTCCTGATGGACATAGAGGAATGAATACGTCGCCAACATGCAATACTCTGTCAATAAATGGTTCTAATCCTCATTCAAGCCAACTCAAGCCTACTATTCCCTATGCAACTGGAAGTTTAGATGATCAGAGAAATTTGTTAGCTTCACAGGAAGAGCCTCTTCTACGGGGACATGTCTCTGGACCTATTTACGGGACCATCTCGTCATGTATTGATCCAGCTCCAAGCCAACCCACACCTATTGTTCCCCACCCAATGGAAAATTTAGAAGATCAGATAAATTTGTTAGCTTCACAGGAAGAGGCTCTTCAGCGGGGACATGTCTCTGGACCAATTTACGGGACTATCTCTTCATGTATTGATCCAGCTCCAAGCCAACCCACGCCTATTGTCACCCACCCAACGGGAAATTTAGAAGATCAGAGAAGCTTGTTAGCTTTACCAGAAGTGCCTCTTCTAAGCCAACTTACGCCTAGCATTCCCCCCACAATGGATGGTTTTGCAGATTGGAGTCCTTTCTCAGATTTCTTTGACGACTCTTTTCCGGAGGGACATGCCTCTGGATCTAACGACTGCACAATCCCTGCGTGTTCTAATCCAGTTCCGAGCCAAACCATGCCTACTAATGCCACAGAAAGGCAAAATATGGGTTTCGTGGAGCTAAAGGCAACATACTGTGATAAAACAATAAAATTTCAGCTTCCTCCCATGTTTGAAACTAGTGAACTGAAGGAAAAAGTGTCAAAGATACTGGAGTGCCAGCTTCATAGTTTTGACGTTGAATATAAGGATGGGGACGGGGAGTGGATTTTAATGGCCTGTGACGAGAATGTAAGGGAATATCTGCAACTTCTCAACTCATTGGGAAAACAAGTAACCAAACTAAAGATTAGTGATAAGGTTCCCAATACCACGAATTTGTGTGAAACTTGTGGATCATCATTGACGCGGAAAAGACCAAGGTATGTTCAGATGTAGAAATAATATTACTTGGTTGACACCAGTTCCATTTTTGTGTAATGAAACGTTTCCTTGCCAGATTTTCCCCACAAACTTGCTAAACTCAAAATATCTTTGCTTTGTAATCAGTAGGCCGTCTTTGGTTCAACCTTGGTTTTGCCCGAATTTATCCAGTGACATCTATATATCTATGTGTATGAATCTCATTCCCTCGTTTTTTTCTGCATCATCTCCTGATGAGGGGATTCTTCTTGTTCGTTACATCATGTGTTCATGGCAACGAGTATGAGATTTTGGGGACCATGGAGGATACCTTTCTCGGCTAAGATCAAGTGTAGTACTCCATCCGTCTCTTTTAAAAAGTTGAGTATTCTATTTTGCACTGCTCCTTAATAAGCTTTTGTTTTGAAAAGCTAATGACTTTAAGTTTTTACAATTATTGTTTTGTCTTTTTGAAAAGTTAATGGCTAAGAGGGAGTTCTTGAATGGATTATTTGATTTTATCATCTTTGATTTAATCATCAACTTTTACGAATAGATAAAAGGAAAGGTGATTTATCACACTATATTATCCACAACTATTATCACACTAGATTTTATCTATTGGGAAATTAAAACAAGGTGATTTTATCACCCCCTCCATAAAACACCAACTAAAATCAAATTTCCCATTTTATCTCATAAAATCCATTCAAGAACTCCCCCTAAAAGTGGAGGTAAAAATTACTCTGAAAAGTGTAAAATGGATGTAAAAGTTGATTTGAGACGAGTAGTGATATGCTTCTTTAATAAGTTGATTTTTGAAGTTGCTTTTTTTTTTTAACAGCGAAAAGAAATTTTATTAATCTCAGTAAGAATTACAAAGATTAAAGGGAAAAGGAGAATAATGACATCAAAGCCACTCCAAACCCCAGCCCATGGTTGGCAAGAGACCAACCCCAGAAAAAAAGAAACCTCAAGATAGCACGAAATTCTCAAAAGCCAAATCATGAATCCACTTGCAAAACTTCATCCAAGAAACAGATGCTGGAACGAGGACGAGAGAAGATTTCCATAGCAAAACATCCAAACAAAAACACCTCACATGGAGGAATAGTATCACCCCAATAAACACCTTGATAGTTGATCCCAGAAGTAGGATAGCACATGTTGGTAATGGCCCATAAAGTCCAGAAAAACTAGATCTCCATTCAGAATTTCATCTGCCGATAATGGCCCGGAAAATCCAGTTCCCAATTCAATAATCCATCCGCCAGCGTGAATAAGCAAATATAATGGTGAAACAGCATTTCAAATCCAGCAAGAAAGAGAGTGATTCCTCAAAAATGTTGTGTTAATCTGAAGAGAAAACCAAAATTCTTCACCTCAACTCAGAGCATAATAACAGGACAAAAACACCTCGCATGAATGACTGAGTACAGCCTCCATCACAGAGTATCACAGCAAATGAACACCTTCATATGAAATCCCAGAAGTAAATCATCTCGAACTGTTCTTAGTCTAGAAAACCAGTTCCCAGGTAAGATAACAATGAAAGAACTGCAAGCCTACACTCCAGAGCATAAATAAACAAAATGATGGTACGGCTGCAAGACAACACCAGACGAAAACCTAAACAAACCAAAGGCAAAGACCCAACGACACCACACCGACTTCGATTCCTGACTCCGCCACTGCACAAGAGTATCAAATCAAGAGGAGCTGATAAACCAGTGCTTCCAAAGTAGTTCTGGGATGACAAATTTGCCGTAGAGAAATGCAACCTGCTAACGTCCAGGGTAATTATCAAAGACAATTTCAACAAATTACCCTTATTTACGTTCAGTGTAATTATTAAAGATAATCTCAACAATTTGAATGATGCGAATGAAACGATTAAAAAAAATTAGAACGATTCAAATCCGATTAAAATTAGCATGGGATTGGAGAGCCATAAAGTGATGCTAATCTATATATATATACTACTTTTAAAAGCACGAGGGTGTTTTCTACTTTTTTGTTTCCGCGTTTGCCCTTTCAGAATTTGAATGGTTTTTCCCATTTGTGACCAAACCTCTTCAGTGCCTGTACGCCGTTTTCATACTACAATTTTGTTGGTTCTGGATATAAATTCGGCATGAGGCACAACGCTTCAGGCTGCATGTCCAATTAAAGTCCAAAGGGCGGGAAAAACTAATCACACCTGTTGCCATTTCCATTTCCCCTTTACTACCCCACTCTACTACGATTGAAGTTGAACACTTGAACGCCCTCACAACCGACACAAACTAACTCTTTCATATGGTACTGCACCAGCCACCCTTCGCTTGGCTTCTCAAACGCTTCCTACGTCTCTATCTCCAATTTTCTCTTTCTCATCAAAACATTTTTGTGACCCATCATTACATGCATTAGTTATACCCCATTTTTCCCTTTGGTACTGTATTTTTGTTTGTTGCTTTTGGCGTTTTTGGTTTGCTGTTAGTGGGTCTCTTTGGCTCCTATCTCTCTCCTTCTCGCCTTGGGCTTTTTTGTATTGTGTTCTCCCTTTTTGATCAATATATTTCTTTCTTTGCCGATCAAAAAAAAAATTAGTATGTCTCTTTTTATAATGATTTCTTTTTCTCTGTGTTTTGGACGGCTCGGATGCATTCGGCAATTATAATTTAATTTTGATTTATTTTTACCAGAAAAAAACCAGAACACATCTGAGTCGTCCAAAACACGATCGGACAGCCGAGAGGCGCACAACATCATGCTTATGGGTGTTGCCCAAGTAGGCTTTTGGCCCACCAAAAAATGTAAAATTTTGGGGCCAATAAGAACTTATCTCTGGTCAACCATGTCCAAAAAAGATTAAATGGATTGACAATTTTGTCCATTGAGAAGGATATGATGAAGCAATTTGATTATGAAGACTTAATTAGTAGTATGTTTGCTGCTAAGAGTGTGAGAAAACAAATGTTCAAATGATGGATTTTGAATATTGTAACGGCGGTTTATTTTAGATAATTATATGTTTACATTTTGTAATGATTAATTTTTTGTAACGATTTTTATAAAATGGTCCAAATTATCAGTCTTTGCTCTTTGCTTTGCAAAACCATGACACATTCACAATATCGTTAACCCCCACATACTAATATTTACTACCGTACTCAATCACTCAATACAGTAGCCATTTGTGGTAAGTTTACAAACCAATTTTTATTGATTCAAAGTATAGAAAACCTTCTTGGCCACCTCCACGTCAGGCCAAGCCGAAGAAACCGCAGCAGAAGTCTTTCCACCGGGTAGGTCGCTCCACTGGGTAGGAACCCTGCCTTTCTCGTTTTTCAAATGAAAAGCAATTCAGTATCCCCGCCTTAGTATTTGCAGACATGTTAAAAATCAAATGCCACGATCAAATGTTCCTCTTGCGCATTCTGTCAAACGCTCAGTGAGCATCAGCATATCTTATTCTCCCACGTTTGGTTTAAAAACGATGAACTTGCTAAGCTCATTGTTTACGACATTAGATGACCAAATCAAGAGGTGATGAACCATTTTCGCAAGTCTAAGCCACATAGGGCTTGAACAGGAGTGAACAAGTGCTTCCAAAGTAGTTGTGGAGTGACAAAAATACGGCCGGGTAATTATTACGTAAAAGACAATTTCGAATTTTTTTAGTGCCGAGCGGGTAGCACATGGTGTCTGACATGGTACCCACAGCGCCCCATCACATCCTTCCATTTCCGCAATCAAGAAGAGTTTGTTTAAAATCCGGACAGCCCAATACATTTTTGGACGGCCGAGATGCGTGTTGGGGACTGCCATGTGGTACCCCCTCGGCATTGAAAATTTTCTCTATTTTTAGGGTGTGTTGAATATAAGTACTTTTTACGTATATTCTTGTGTCCTTGAACTTTAGATTAATTGCTCTTTACTTCATTGTTGAATTGCATTGATGAACATGTGTAGCTTGGTTCGTTGTCTTAATTGGTATTTGAATTAGTTTTTAATTTGTCGTCCCAGTCACCCCTCTCAGGGATGATATCAAACATCCTAACTCAAGCATTATTTATACACCTCACCCCAATTGCTCTCTAAATTGAAGAATAGAAGAACCCAAAGCTCGACCTGTAATTTTTTGGTAGGACGGAACGAGTAAGCCATATCCTGCTTGCCATTTCAAATTACTGTCTTTATTTTCCTCTATATTCATCATCACCAGTCCTCTCATGAAATTGCTTCAGTCTGTAAAGAATGCAATCCCGATGTGTAAGGTTTGGTCACTGCAATTTGGGAAAATAGGCGCTTGCTATCGTGTGGCTTATCATTTGTCAGCATTCTTGTTCTTAATGTTGAAGGTGAGCCTTGCCAAGGCAACAAAGGATCATCATGACTACGAGCTCAACGACTACCCGGAATGGGTGCAGAGTATTGTCATAGGCTTGTATGCAATTGTGATTGTCAATGACAGTTTTCCGTATGCACCTGATTCAGAACAATTAGCGGCCCAGTTCTATGATCAGTTGGACCGGTCGAAGTCTAGGAAGCCCAAACAACTCTTAATTGAAAATTGCCAATTTCGGAGCAATTTATCGATGAGCCCGGAATAGGCCCAAACTTGGTGGGCTGAAACAGAATCGCGCTGCCATCAATACTCACCACCCTAATCGTGACTGATGGTGGAATTCGGCCAAATTCATTCGTTTAAGCCTTCAATTTAGTAATTTTGCTATTTTTGGTAATAATTAGATTATGAATTACTCTTAGCGTGTAATTCCGTTTTCATTGTTTCTAATTGGGAAATTCTTATTTTTCTTTCTAGTTTTCAATTTTGGGAGTTTCCCCAATTTTCGGGATACTTTATTTTTTGGTAAGTTTTGGTAAGGGGTTTACTAGTTTTTCCTATAAAAGGGCATGTAACCTCTATTATTATTCAGCTTTTAATCAATTATAATTCAGAGTTATTCTCTTTCTTTTTGTGGATTCAAGAACACTCGTGGATTCGAGACCTATCATCGTTTGAACTAGTACGCTAACTAGTTTTTCGTGAATTCCGCTCCGTCTGCACCGATCCTGTGTAGCCATTGAGCTGATACTTGTTATGATCCTTTGTTGTTTTGGCAACGCTCACCTTCGACATGCAGAACAAGAATACTGAGAACACAAATGAGCCAAAGTCCAAGCAAATAGCGGCCTCCCATAAAAAGTTAACAAGCCACGATTCGCCCAACTATCAGCGACTAACACCATTAGGGACAGGAGAAACAGTATGATACGTACCAAATACCGGATCATTGGGATTGCATTCAATACAACTGGTAGCGATTTCATGCGATAACGGGGCGATGATGAAGACATAGGCAAATAATGAGAGAATTCAAAATGGCCAGCACAATGCGGCTTACCCATACCATTCTATCATATAAGATAACAGGACGAGCTTTCGGTGCGTTTATGTTTCAATAGAGAATGATCAATCTATAAGCCTCATTATTTTGTTCAGTCTATTACCTAGTGGGAAAAGTTTTTTTTTTACCAAGTCTTAGGATATTGATGTTTCTGTTTTTCTTTGTTTTAGTTGGAGGATTGATTCTTTATCATCGTTATCCTTAATCTCCATCTGTTTTCTTGTTTCGTACTTCTGTTTCTCTCCTATGATATATCTATTCTCTTTACTAACCCTACAAACGAAATTTTTTATTAAAAAAAAAAAACAGTTTACCACTCATTTGATCCTAGTTTTAGGGTACGTTGAAATTGTCAATAATTCCCCCACCACCCCCCCGGTGGAGAGAACTTTTTGGATTCTCCTTAAATCCCCCAATTCCTCTTAAATAACTGTGTGAGTATTTATAGGAGCCGGTTCCCTTCACACTTAAAAAAACACCTCACTCTTCCGAGCCCCATTGTGATGTTCCAAACCGTTGATCTTTTTTAAATGAGTAAAATAAAAGATCCTGCAAAATTTCAGCTCAGTCATATATTGATAAGTGCTTGATCCAAACAATTTTAAAACACTAATTGAAATTTATTTAAGAGAAATTGGGGGGTTTTGAGATGAAGCCAGGCATCAAGTGGGGTCTACGGATACTGCGGGATGAAGAAAAAATGCCAACGCCATCTTTGTTGACATTACGGAAGTATTGTATGTCGTGATGGTAGCTATAATTTATAACTCTTGTTGCGTTAACAACTTGCGGGCCAAGAAGGAGATGCTGCTGCTATGATTGTGAGCAACTAAGTTGGTGGTATCTATTATTCCCTGACCCAGGTCAAGAAACAATGCCTCATCCTCTTTCGCACCTTCCCTTAGAATAGAAGGAAACGTTCTTACACCTTGGATGATAATGACTAGGCTTACAAAACCTACATTCAACCAAAACCTACGTCAAGAAAGAATACCTCACCCTCTTTTGTGACCAACTAAGTTGGTTGAATGTAGGTTTTATAAACCTAGTCATTACTATTTAGGGTGTAAGAAGGTTCCTAAATTCTCTAAGTGCCGGTGCAAAAGAGGTGGAGGTGTTGTTTCTTGACCTGGGTCAAGGGATCAAAGATATCGCAAACTTAGTTGCTGACAATCAGCAGCATCACCTTTTCTCCGAATTGTTAAGCAGCAGGACTTATAAATTATAGCTACTGTGATAACGATATTCAGCAACACTTTCTGAATGTCGACAAAGAAGGCGTTGCCACAAGGGGTCGTTTGATTATTAGCTCGTTGACTTCCCTAGATGGGTGCAGAGGGATGCAGTGGACAAAAACATTTGGATTTCCGCCATCAACGATCGCGACATGTGGATTTCCGCCAACGGCCTCAAAATTGTTGCAGGATTGTGGCTGTGATTGTTATTGGCGAAATTCTCGTTTCTCCATCCACTGCATATCTCACCCATCCTGGGTAGTTAGTGAACTGAACTTGCTATGACCCTTTGTTGTCTTGGCAATGCTCGCCTTCGACACCAATTCATAGCGTATGCTAATGTTGGAAAATGGAAAAACACCGTCAGGTGAAGATAAAAAAAAAAAGAGTATGGGGAAGGCCACTGGAAGCTAGATGGTGGAAGAAGAGGAGATGGAGGCACTCTTTTCAAAACAAATAATTAAACATGTTTTTAGGGGAGGAATTGGGAAAGATGGTTATTGCATTATCAGTTTCCTCTGGCAGTATTCAATAGAGAAACAGATTAAATTTGCTTGGGTTGCAGGGAAAAAAATGGGTCTTGAGTCTGTTGACTATGAGGGATCTGATGAGGAAGTTATTAGCAAAGTGGTTCAAATGGAAGAACAAGATAAAGGAGTAGGAGAAAATATATAGAATATGAATTTTTGTTAGAATAACAATTCTAAATAAATAATATTAACCAATCGCATTCAAGAAATTAAATATATAGAGAAAGGATTAGAAAAACCTGTGGGACACGGGGTTGGATGACACTCCTTCCCCACGATACAATGACTTTCGAGTTCTCTTCCATGCAATGAAGTAAACTCACGAACCAATTGTAGTTTCCCGACACTCAAACCATATGAAATCCCACAGCATATAGATATGAAAATTATGATAGAATCCGCGCCAAATATAAATAACTGATTAAGCAGATAAAGGAGCAAACAAGAGGAGTAAACACTGTAATATAGAAGTCATTGAACTGGAAACCTCTTCAGAAAAACTAATAATATCGTATACCTCAAAGTTTTAGCATATAATCAACGTCTAAGACCACCGGATTTGTTATAAATAACAAACCAATCCTATTATTTTGCGAGTGGTTTTATTTGTTGGAGAATAATTAGGAGACCAAGCCAAAGGTAAAAACTAACTCCACGTATCTCTCCAATATTGATATTTAATTACTCCTTAAAATATTTATTACAAAAAGTGTAAAATATTAAGTTAAAACAATAGAAGGGAGATACACTAAGGAGAAAGATGGAGGACATTAGTCTACTGCATCAGTATCAGGTGATGGAATTACGATATGTTTCGATTTATGAACATTACGAGCCGAAACACTAGATGATTGGGGAGAAGTACGGGGAAAGGAGCTAAGCTGAGCTTGGAAGTGTTGGACTCGGCTCGTTATCTAAACGAGCCTGAAATTCGAGCTTGAACTTGAGCGCTTTAATTTGTTAACAAGCCAAGCCCTTAATGACCGAGCCTAGCTAGTTCAAATACTAAAGGAGCGCATATAAACGAGCCGAACTATGCAAACAAGCCGAGTTTTAGAGTATTGAACTCAAGTCATTTACTACATGAGTCTAAAACTCGTGCTCGTGCTAGAACTTGACTCAATTTGTAAACGAGTCGAGCGAAACCGAGCTAAGCCAAACCTTGAGTTATTTGCAAGCAACTTGGTTCAGCTTCCCTAGGGAGAAGACAAAAGAGGGGAAGATTTAGGGGTTGTTTGGGACTATTTAAGGGGCCGTTTGGGGATCTAATTTAGAATCTTTTTTTCAGATTGATAGAGGTCGTGGTATCATTGGGGTGACGGCGATTGAGTGATGTTTGGGGGTGGTTCAAGCATTAGGTGATGTAGTTAGATCTTTAATTACTAATTGCACTTTTTCTTTCGTTTTGTTAAAAAAAAAAATAGAGTGGTCGAGAGGTAGGTTGAGATTTTGCGAGTATGGCAGCGATTCCAGAGTCTAATGTACTTTCTAAGGGTCTCTTAATGCATATCTTTTCCTATTGTATCATTTTTTATTTTGCTATGGTAGAGATAAATGATGTTTTTCTCCGTCGTTTCAAACAAAAGATCCTTTAAAATTAAGCTGGATGAGAACAACACTGAAAGTAAACCACATGGTATAAGGAGGTTGACCACATTTGTGATTGTGATAAGCATGTAATACATCGAGACCTATTACATAACGCTCAGCAGCTAAAGCCTACCAAAACCTTTACTCTACAAACAATCATATAGTAATTCAAGAATAGTACTAAGTGCATACAAGTTCACTATTTGCATTGAAGACAGGAAAAAAAAGAAAGAAAGAAGGTAACACATCATCCAGTTCTTTACCAGCCATTACTTATGTGAATTCTATTGATCATTTCCATATGAAATCCACCTCCCACATCCACTAACTCCGCCCGTTCTCCTGATACCACTGTCTTCTTGTTGTCCTGCACCAAAGTCTAATGCGCGTACACCCAAGTGTTATACTCCCTCCGTCCCATTTTAAGTGTTCCCTACGGTTATGCGTGATCTTTTTAGTTTTGAACTCTTTTAGTTTTCTATATATATATTGTATTTTTTATGCAATATGGATTTTATTTGATAGATCTCAATTAGCTCTATTAGATAAAATTTTCAAAACATTTAGAAACACAAATAAAGAGAGATAGACGTTTGAAAATGGAAAGGATATTTGTAGGGAGCATTTACAATGGGACAGAGCGAGTACTTAGATTGTATCCGCATAAGACTATAACAAGAAGACGCTACACAATTTAGAGTTTTCCCAATATGCATCGCTCGTTGGGATCAATTGCTCCCCCTACCATCTTCTTCGACATGCATGCTGATAAATAATTTAGGGTCACACAGGCTGATACATAATTTCAGGTCATGGAGTCCCTTTGACAAGCCTGTCGATAAATAATTTCGGGTCCTGCAGTCCCATAGCTATTTGCTACGGCTTTTAGTCACAATCATATATAATTGTGTGGTGGGATAAATCCGCACAAGGGCACGGGCCGACGTGATGAGGCATCATCACCGTAACGTGTCTAAGTGACTCACTTGGGGCCATGGGCCTAGTGTATTAAGGGGTGATGTCATCACACGTGTGTGAGCATGCTTATCTTGGAGAGCAAGCACATGGGCGGCTATAAATACAAGGGATAGACCCTAGAGGTATGGACACACTCTTCTAGATCTAAATTATTCTCTATATTGGCTCTCTCTCTCTAGTGGCTGACTTGATCGTCGGAGTGCCCGCCGGCAAGAGGCCGGTGGGGCTCTAACGGGTTGCTATGTGTGCAGGTCGGGCTAGGTGGGAGGCGGCTCACCCGAGGAGGATCCACCGGTGAATCCCCCAAATTGTAATCTCGTACTTCCATCACTATTCCAATTATCCTTTAACAAGCCACATCTATGTGAATGCATCACAGGTATATCATCCCAGTGGACCTATTTAACATTTCCAATTAACACGGAATTTCAGGTTCAAGATACAAACGATAGAATAGTAAGCAAATCAATTCAAATGATAAGTAACAAAATCATGACAAGTAATGACAATATAGGATTTCAAGCAATTTATTCAATAACAATTTTAATAGCGCAAAGTAAATGTCTAGACAAGAATTTAATTAAAATCAATATCAGTAGTAGCTAGTCCAAATGTCATGAAATTTACGGGCTATTAATCTAAGATGTCAGTAACATATTTTGTTCAGAATACATTTTCAGGAAGTGAGTTTTAGTGTGCCAAAAATGTCCTTCAATAAAATCTGTCCAGGTTTGACCATTGGGACCTGGGGAGCGTGCTGCACAGCTTGGTGCTGTGCAGCGTGCTGTGCACCCGCACGGCGCGGCCGGCCGGCCACTTTTTGGCGATCCGAGACGTTCACCGGATAGCCCTCGTCGAGTACTACAAGTGTACCAAAAATCAACTTGAACGGATACCGTTAAGTGCCTAATCGGAACACAAATAGATTGAAATGAAATGGAACACAAATGTACATAAACACTGGATCCAAATCACTAAACCCATTTTTTCCAAGCTATTTGTGTTCCGATTAGATACTTAACGATATCCGATCAAGTTGATTTTTGGTACACTTGTAGTACTCGACGAGGGCTATCCGGTGAACGTCTCGGATCGCCAAAAAGTGGCCGGCCGGCCGCGCTGTGCGGGTGCACAGCACCAAGCTGTGCAGCACGCCCCCCAGGTCCTGACCATTGGTAGATAGGTGGAATTAGGAGCAAATAAAATTCCCACATGTTCAAAACGGTGCAAAATTTCAGAATTTAATAGTGTACCAAACATTCCCTACAAGGCTCGAAAGTTTCTGTTCAACAAACCAATATCCCGAAATAACTACCGAGAACCATAGCGCACGAAATAAATATGCCGAATACACTACATTATAATAGTAACATATTTATACGTAGGAGATAGGTCTAACTACCTCTCTTCCTGAGGAGTAAGCGGTGTTAGTGATGTGAAAACAGAGTTTTTGATGGTGAGGGCGGCGGTTATGGAATCCGTCAATGGTGACAGTTGGGATCTCCTCTTCTCTTTTCCTATTTCCCTTCTTATTCTTCTCTGTCTCTTGCCGTAGCTCTCTCTCTCTCTCTCTCTGTTTAGGTGGTAAAAAAGGACAAGGTATATGTTATGGGGAAGGTTGGAGGCCAGGAGAAAAGAAATAGTATTTTGTAGTGGCCCGTTTCTTTCTCTCCCTTCCGAGAAATTGGAAATGGAAAGGAAGACTTGGCTAGGAATGGAACTCGCGTCCAGGAGACAAGAGAAATGGTGGGAGCATTTCAGGGAATTACTAGACTTGGTCTAGAAACAAACTCTTTAGGAAATAAGAATGTCTTTCTAGGTGAGACTTCGGGCTTTTTGTGGCACTAAGTATAAAGTTTGAAAGAAAAAGAAAAATTACTTTATAAAGCAATGTGATCTCCAAGACGTTCATAAAAATTCTATTGGAAAAGGTAAAACTCTTAACGTTATTGGTGGTTGCCAAACGAGAAATTATTTTTATTTAGCGTCAAACCTAATTATAAGTGCGTTAGTTCTTCCAAATTTTACCATTGGATCATGAGTTCATGGTGGCTAATTGTCACACAATTCTTTAGACTATTGTTATTATGTATTCGACAATAATAGTAGAAAGATGATGCCCAATTAATGAAAATTTATCGACTTAAAAAATTGAAATACGATCTCTTTAATACATGCATGAAGTTTATCATATGCACATAAAGTACCAAGAAAAGGGTATTTATTTATGCAATCTATTGCTTAGCGAAAACTTTTAGTGGTGGCAACAACATAAAAATTTCTACTACACTTAAAAGCATTTTTTTAAGTGACTGTTAGCCACTCCTGATTCCATCCTTGTGTTTGTGAATTATATTAATTCGAAGGAAAATAAGGACGTGGACGCGGCATCCGTCAAGCTCTACCCACATTTAGAAAACAAAACAAGGGCCATATTTCCACTGGCAAGGTTTGCAAAGTTCGGAAGGGATCGACCCGGTAAACAAGGGCATAATTTCTGACTTGTCAAGATTTGAGATGAATGAGGAGTTTTACATAGCTATGAAGTTAGAGGAACAGATCCGGGAAAGAAGGGTATAGTTTCTAACTTGTTGAATTTTGAGAGTTATAAAGAGTTTTACAAGGAGCTCGGTAACTACAAGCCTCCTACTGATAGATCGATCTTAATTGCTGCTATGGCCAACTATCTGAAATTTGAATCAATTCCTTGCTAGGAGGAATTGAACGTCTCGGATTATTTTTCCAGGATCCTGTTGACAATGGATGCAAGCATTGCCACTCCAAGCAAAGTCAAAACCGGGTTGTTGAATGACGTAATTGTCCCCGCATGGAGGTATTGAGAGTGAAAGGAGAGCCTCCGCGTATTATTCGGCCGAATCCTTCATATCTTTAACTATGAGGAATAGGAGAAGCATGAAGATTAGTGATGAGAAGAGTTTAATCATCGGCAATTAAAGCTTGATTCTGTCGCGGCAAAACAGGACATTCGCGATGATTCTACTCCTCCTTGTTGTGAATGTTCATGCTTCTCCAATAGCTATTCCTCGCGGTTAAAAATATGAATGATTCTGGCGAAAAAGATGCAATTGCGAGGTCAATTTTGTTATTCAACGATCCTGTTTCAACTTTGCTTGGAACGGCAATTCTAGCAGCCCAATTGCATCCATCAGTCACCCGGATCATGGAAAACCATCCGGGATGTTCTATTCTTCCTACCAAGTTACTGATTCACGTGCTTTTCAAGATTTTGATCACTGGTCTAAGGATGCTTCCTGATCTCAAGACTACGGGCAAGCTATTTATTTTTCTTCACAAACTGTTTTTCTTTAAAGTGCAAATATCGTCTGCTAATTAGTAAGTTGTAGCGAATTTCATAATAATGGATTATACCATTTTGACACTTGATTGGGTGGTCTCGACTTGAACTGATCCTTTAATTAATGACTCGTCAATGCTATATTTTTCCCCTGTAATTCGCAAATCATAGTTAGCATTTGTGTACGTGGGATAAAGAGCGTAATTTATGATATGAAATAAATTAAAAATCTAAAAGTGGTTGAGCTTTATGATGATGTTTTTGTTGTTTCCCATATATGGTTGTTGGGTTAGGGCATCCCCATCAGCCTCTCCACTTTAACTTTTGGGTTAAAGTGGAGAGCCAAACTCCAGAAAACACACCAAAATCAGCTTCTCTATTTTCCCTCGCCAAATTGTTTTTGCTACAGTACCGCACCAAATTTGGTACGGCACTGTTCATGAGCTAAATTTTTCAAGAACACCTAAAAATATGTTCGAAACAAATTTAACTGCTCTGATCATTTTTGTGAAATCCCAAAATAAGACCCAGACAGTACAATGTAAATTTGTGTACATTTTTTGTTTTGGTAAATAAATTTGGAGTATATTTATCGTGTGTTGTTTACTATATTTGGAAGGAGCCTTTTTGGTCCTTTGCTTGCTTTTTAGAAGTCTTCGATTTGACTAGTCACATTGTTTTGCCGCGAGCCCTTTCTAGAAGGGGTTCACCATTTTCTATTTTTATTTTTTTTGCCGGCTCAGGGGGGTCACCTCCAATAATGAAGATGAACCATTTTATATATTTAATACAGTGGAAATTCTACTAGTTGGTCATAGTAGAATTTATAATATTTCTACAAGGGGTCATAATATGTGTCGTTTTCCAAAAGTCGGCGGGAAGAGAAAAAATACTCCCTCCATTCTTTAAAAACAGTAGTATATTCTATTTTGAGCTATTTCTAAATGAGTCTGATGTTAAAAAGTTACTAGTAGGGAAAAGTTATTGGGTAAAGTTTCATGATGATGCATGTCTCCATCAATGACAATAGGGGAAGTGAATATAAAAGTTAATGTGAAAAAGAAATAGAGACTGGGAAAAAGAAGTGGGAATGTGGGTATGGACTATTGTGAAGGAGTGAATTTAGAAAGGGGAATGTGGTATTTTGGAAGGGAAAAATAATTAGAAATTCAAAAAAATTAGAATTGAGGATTCCGAGAATTTGTCGGACAAAACACATTTCTATAGGGTATTAATTGAATTGATTGATTGATTAATCCTAGTTCTTCTCGTGCACAATTACCCCCACCGACAACGATAAACCTAGGGGTATAGAAAGAAGGGGACAGAAATGGTACAGAGCGAGGTCCCCTTTTGATTTGAAACGGTGGGACTTTGGTTCAAGTACTTCTAACCGTCCAATTGAGCTGATTTTTTGTGTACCCCCTCGGAAAAATGTTTTAAGAACAATGAACGGTTCGGATCACTCATGTGGGACCCAAAAATAGGTCTCCAAACGCGCTTTGTACCATTTTTGTCCCCTTCTTTTTGTACCCCAGCAGGGTCCCACCTACAAACCCCGAGTTAAACCCGATGGCATAATAGGAAAATCCAATTTCGGAGCAAAAAAACGGGTACTACAGTTTACGCGGTACACTCAACCGAACGTATATAAGCCCGTGGCTTCCTTGCACTCCTCACTTCCAAAAGAGGAAAACTGAAAAAACACTCACCCAGTTCCTGCTCTGCTCTCCCTCTGGTGAAGCCCCAATGAAATTTCCCTGAATCTCTTCATTTTCTTCTCTCTCTTTTACTCGATCTCAAATCTTTATGTCAGAAGCTTCTTGCATATGCTATGATCTTTCGGTCTCTTTGATTGTCGAGGAGTGCTGATGGCTGCTTTGCCCTTGAGCTTCCATCCCACGGATGAAGAACTCGTTGATTTCTACCTAAGAAATAAGATCAACGGCAATGAAGATGCAGTCAACGGTATTCGGGAGGTTGATCTCTGTAAAGAAAAACCCTGGGATTTGCCTGGTAAAAATCAACCCTTTATTTTGGGGATTTTCAGCATGGCAGTCTGTATTTCATTGTTGCCTTTCCTCTTTATCTGCATCACGACTCCCGAGTCTCTTGCATGCTTACCAAAAGTTTACGTCCATGTTTCTCCTCAGATTCTTACCAGTGAGCTGTGTCTTTTTTCTTGAAATTTTGGAGTTGCAGTTATATTTTGGGTATTTGAATTCCAATACTGGATCACTAAATTCAATGTCACAATTTTTGAATATTTTGGGTATTTGAATTCCAATTTTTTGAATATGGTAGTATATGGTACTAAATTCAAATATGGTAGTATATGGTACTAAATTCAATGTCACAATTTTTTCTTACTAGTATTATGGCTTTTCTTAGCCTTGCCAAAATGTTTGACATTATTCAGGATTCTAATTTTTAATGTACTTATATTTTCATAGTTTTATATTTTCAGTACTGAAGTTGCTGCGTGCAAGGCGTGCAAAATTAGGCTCAATATATACCATTCAAACTTGTACATATATTTTAATTATTTATTGAACAGTGAGAGGCTTCTAAGAAATGCATGTCATAATAAATTAATAATGTGCTTCTTTGCATCAAAAGTGTTGTTAGCCTTTTTTTTGTTAGCCTTCTAATGCAATCTGACCTTTATAATATTGTGATCCCTGACTAAAATTCAAGTGAAATTTGTGTAGATATATAGATGGTACCAACCATCTGGTAATAAGATATCATTTTCAAGATATATAAAGAATTCAACATTATAGGTATGAATAGAATCGTAGCACGGTGTGAAGAAGAGAGCTCTAAGAGCAACATGCAGGGGCGGGCTTAGGGGTGCAAGCGGGGCCCGGGCCCCATACACTCTCACTTATCTCAATTTTCTAGCTCCAAACTGTGCTTGGGACTACCTTTTTTTTAGCGTTATTCCTAAGATTCTTACTAGTGACCATTTTATGCCTTATATTTGTTTTCCTGATCAAACTAAATTAAGTTTTGTTGAACCATTCATGTACATGCTAAAAAAATCAATCCACGTGGATGAAAATTTTGTTGTATTTTTTTGGGATAGTTTGCACATGAGCATGTGCCCCGCTTCTACTTTTTCCTCTAATCATCAAAGGTCATGAATAAAACTACACTAGAGTCGCGTGTGCAAGTCGAATTTTCATGAAATATGCACAACATGCAATAAGTCTGAAGAAGTTGTTTATATTTATCAAATTCAACTTGCGAACGCATTGCGTGTGCCCGGCCTCTAGTCATAATAATAACAGACTCGCTCACTCCCGTGGAGGTGTCCGATTTGGGGGAACCACATAAATTCATGTGTTGATTTCTTTACTGTTTTCGTATTCCATTATTCCGTACATGAGCGGGAGGTAGGCGCAATGTATGGTTCACACATGAGGGGGAGATTGTTAGGAACATGTGTGAAAGATTGAGTTCCACATTGAATAAACAGGAAAAAAAAAAAAAATTAGACCTTAATATACAATTGGATGGCTCACCACTTACAAGGCTTAGCCTTTTAAGTGGATATGGGTAGGGGTGCACATACCTCGGGCCGGGCTCAGACCAGGCTTATACTAGATATTAACGAGACTTGTTTTTGCCCAAGCCCGACCCATTAAGAATCGGGCTTCATTTTATATTCTCAAACCCAGTCCAATTAAAGTTTTATTTCCCATACCCACCCAACAAACTCTTTTATTTTTCAAAGCGTGATATCACAAACAAATAAATCAACTACAACGATCATAAATGAGAATTCACAACTGAGAATACTTAAAGTTTTATGTTCTCGCAATACTATTAAAAACAAACCCATAAAACATTCTTCTAATAATTAAATTCTCTCTCAAAAGGCAATAACTAATCGAGCTTAAAATATTAGCCCGGCCCAACCCTATAAGCCTAAAAACATATCCCAAACCCTACAAAAATCGGGCTAGGTTGGGCAGGCCATCGGGCCGATGTGCACCCCTAGATATGGGTCATTCAATGTATATTGGGTCCATGTAATGTCGTGGACTCTGTAGATACTCCTCAACGGATTGGGCCTACGTGCACAAATGTAGAACCTCGGGCAGATCAGACACGTAACAAATCTTGGTTTATTTAAATAAATATCCGGGCATGATGGCTGCAATTGAACAGTTTTGCTGAAGGTTTGCCTCATTTTTGGGCGTCCTGGTAATGAAAGAGCTTTCCTCAAGCTTGTTGACATTCAAATTTTTGTTATTAAAACAAGCTCACATCATTTTGAGAAAGAGTAGTGTTGACTTGGTCAGAGTTCCAATTAACTAGATGTTTGATGACTGTTGGGATTGGTTCCAATTCCAATCATTGAGTTTAATTTTTTGCTCATGTGTTGTTCCATATTCCCTTTGACCAAGTGAATACATGTCTCGGAAAGGCAGATGAGTTGGTCATTTTTTGAATTGCTCCATTTGCACTACCACTCATAATTGTGGCTGACAACTTTCCTTTGCATTGGATGGCTATATATTCATGTCTTTTGGTACGGCATAAGGGCTATGTGAGCAGTGAGTGCAATTTAGTGTTATCTAAGTTGTGTGCAAGTGTCAAGCTTGGCTTGGAGTGAGAGTGAGTTATTGTATGAGTGGGGTATAAGGTGTTGGGTGTGGGATATTCATACTCAAGTGTACTTGTACATTTTTACTCATAGTGAAAGAACGGGATCCTCTTCGTGGAGTAGGCAAGTTATTGCCGAACCACGTAATTTTTGTGTCTCTCTCCATTTTATTTTTTCATCGTGTTTCTATTTATTGCCTTGTGGTTGTGTTTGAATCTTAGTGCTTGGGTGCTTTCGCATTTTATCCCAACAATGACCGAGATGCAGGGGATTAATTCCCGAGTGTCCACAAGACATTGTTTCGCCAGTTTCAGGCGAAAAGCCTTCGAGATTGAGCTACTCTCTTTGTTGATTTGTCTTTTGTCTTCTGTAAATGTATGTGCAGATCGAGAGGGTCAGATGATAGGTAGCCATGTAGACTGTGAGAGGGTGAGGTTGAGAGGGGAGCTGGAGTTGCTCCCCTGAAGTTCCATCAACTTTGTATAAGTTATATAAAAAGAGTATTTTTGCTAGAAATAGATGTGCGTGTGATGTGCGCGAGTGACCACCGATCCTCACAAATAGAGGAAAACAAAAAGGATAGGGTATCTAGAAGTAGTGCTGCTAAAGGCAGCTATTTCACTCCATACAGCAAACCTAATAATGCTTGTAAATCGAAGTATCCAAATTCCAGAATAATACCAAAAGATCTCGCATTGGATTATGCTTAGGTAAACACCATTTGCAGCCTGTTCCTGATACCAAAAGAACTGGCATTGGATCACTTCATAATCTCATATTAGCGCCAATGATGGGCAACAATTATAAACAAAATGGGAATATGGCATTCTTACTTAGATTTGTTCAATTAAAAAAATACGTTAGGACTTTAGTTTTATTATGTAATTGGAATAAGTCTTTATTTGTCCTAGTCTTTAGGAGTCAGTTGTTTTACCAAGTTTATAGGAGTCTTAGTGGTATCACTAGTGCGATAAATAGTTTGTTTTGATTCAGTTTCTTACTTCCTTGTTTTTGGCTTGCCCACAAAAGACTCCAAACATCAATTCCTAATTTTCTAAATTTTTTTATATTTTTCAAAAGTATCAAATCCAGAGATCCTCTTTTCCTCTTTCTTTGCCACGTGTTGCCCCATCTCTAACTTCCCTATTTTCTCTCCCGAGTCCCTTCTATAATTCTGTTTTAAAAATTCATGTTTTATTTTTGCTCTACTATCACAACCATAGCAATTGATTAGAACTGTCAACTCTGGGTGCTGCGTGCAATTGATTGGAACTGTCAACTCTGGGTGCTGCGTGCAGAACTATATTTCGGAGCATCATTTCCCCAAGAATCACTGTCGCTGAAAAATCAATATAGGAAGAGTATTGTCCATGAATTAAGGTGTGTAATTAAGCATTTATTTCTTCATTTTATATTATTTTTTACTTTTTACATAGTTCTTCGAATGTGCCGTTCAAAAGCCCCCATTAATTTTAATATAGATATGATCCCATCTCTCAATTATAATTTCACATGCTCTGAAAGTATCATGACAACTTTACCGTCCATGGTTTCCATGATCTCGCTTGATTTGTTTTTGATTAATAAGTTTGGCTCCGTTTGTTACGAGATTTTATTCCTTTTAATATTGAGTTTGTCTATTTTTCACGAGAATTTGTTCGCTTACGTGCATACCAAATGGTTGGTTTTCATCTCCAAATTACCTACGCATTTACCTTTTTCGCTTACAAGCCTAGTGCCTATTGATTCATGAAACAAAAGGTTCACATTATTGTATTTTTTTGTTTTCCGTGCATCGAATGGGTTGAACGCTAGTGCTAACTAAGTCATAGTAAACATTGCAGCAAATTTACAGCTTAGGAAAGAAAACAGGATTTTGCGGAGTATTTTGAAGAGGACCTCAAAATCATACTTTTGTTGGGAAAATTGAGCAGAGGAAGTACAACCATGGAAATGCTAAGTAAACCCCCCAAAAAATCCAGATCTATCCAAATGCGAATTGCAATCCCCACAAGAAGGAAACGACCGTTAAGCTGTCCCGTTTAAAGTAACAGCTTTGAGAACAAATCCTTCGATGACCCTAACGTTAACCTTGGATGTGACTGTTGAATTGTCGAAGAATCATCCTCAAATCCTTTTCACATCCAAGGAATATCCACTCTCCTTCTTTGTCTTTGAACTCAAGATCGAAGCAATCAGGCTCCAAGTTAAGTCTCTCTTTACTTCTAAATTCCTTTATTCGCAATGTGAGAGGAACCTGGAATTTGATGACTCGATCTTCATAAGCAACTTTAACTTTCACACACCCGTCTCTTTCGTATCTTCGAGATAAGGAATCATGCCAATAGCAGGTACAGTGGAGGAACTTGTGGTCAATGTGGGGGGCTCAAAACTGGTGCAGAAACAAGATACTCCAGACATTAATCAGATACCTCTTTGGAACCATTTATTTCCTTATCTTGTAACTACGGAAGAGATGGATTCTGTGACGGTTAAGGTCTTTTATGGAGATCGACTCATAAAATTATAGGTTCCTCTCACATTGGGAATAAAAAAATTGAAGCTAGAAGTGAAAGAGATACTCGACTTAGAGCCTGATAGCTTTGATCTTGAGTACAAAGATGAAGGAGAGTGGATATTCCTTGGATGTGGCAAGGAGAGTGGATACTTCTTCAACCATTCAACAGTCAAACATTAGGGTCTTGGTTATTGATAGTGTTCCCATGAATTTTTGTCGAGATAGCAGATCATTGAAGTGACGTATACTATACATATGTCGAGTCAGAATAAAATGACAATGGCTAATTCCATGTAAGGAACATTGATTTTTTGATATTGTCATGGCTTGTATTGAGAAATTTGATGACCCAAATGACTTTTGCATCAATGAAGGTTTTACTCTTCCAACCAAAAAAAAAAAAAAAAAAATAGGGGTGTTCCGAATTGGTCTGGTTCTCTAGTAAATCAGGAACCGGACCATTACGAACAGTTTCAAAAAATTGGTTCGGTTATGTTCTATCCAACTAGCATCTAAACACTTTTTCAAAGCATATGAACTCCTAAAGTAAATATACCAATATAATTAAGATTGGAAAGTACTGGACTGGGAAAAGAATGAAATTGGGTACTGGGTTTTGTATACTCAACATTCTAACAATACCTAGTTGTTCAGGTTCTCTAAATAGATTAACTTGGTGAGAAAAAATAGACTTACCAAATCAAAACACATAGTTTTACAAGGAGGTGGGAAAGGCTTGGACGAGGTTTTACTGGTTGTACTACAAGCCTCCTGGCAATGATAGATAGAGCTTAATCGCTGCTATGGCCGACTGTCGTAAATCTGAACGTCTCGGATTGTTACCATGATTAGGCTGACAATGAATGCAATTGGGTAGCTATCATTGCCGCTCCAAGCGAAGTCAAAACGAGGTTCTTGAATGACAAAATTGTCCTAAGGGACCGGGGTGGTAGGTGCCACTCCCCTCGCTTATTGCTTCCACCCTTGGTCTCTTGATTTTTTAAGTTTATCTGAACTGTAATAGTTCTGCAGGATTCAGGTGAAAAAAACGGGGGGCAAAGATGGGCTGAAAGGAAAAAGCAGTTGAACCCAAACATAAACCTGGAAACCATGTCATCAAATGGAGTCCTGTCAACCACTACAATTTTGAAACATGTAGAAACTTCTGCAGTTATATGCCTTACGTCTATGATGGGAATTATAAATCAAAGGTTTAAGGTCTTGACCACTGCGCCAAGCCAATACCCACTAAAGAAAACATGAGTTTTCTTTATTTTCTCTAACTTGTACATAAACTGTTATGTTGAAACATCAGGAAATAACAAATTTCCGGCCTACATAAAAGGAACGCTTGCTGGGTTCCCTACGGATGAAGTTAATGTGAACTGACTCAATCGTGAAGCGCTAGAGAGCGTCTAAAATCATGAACGTCAAACTACTTTTAGATGGACCACCTTTAGCTTGTATTTGTGCAATAAATTGCACAAATACAAGCTGAAGGTGATCTGTGTCAAAGTAGTTTGATGTTCATGCTTTTAGACGTGCTCTCTCACTCCACAATCGAGTCAGTTCACAGTAACTTCTTCCTCTGGGAATCCACCAATCGCTCCTTTTATGTAGGTTTTCAATTTGTCATTTCCTGATGTAGCAACATATTGGTTTATGCGAGTAAATAAAGAAAACTCATGTTTTCATTAAGGGGTATTGGTTTGGCCCAGTGGTCAAGACCTTAAACCCTTGATTTATAATTCCTATCGTATAGGTAAGGCAAATATACAACTGCTGATGTTTCTACATGTTTCAAAATTGTTCTGGTTGAGTCATAGGACTCAATTGCATGACATGGTTTTGCGGATTTATGTTTGGGTTTGACTGCTTTTTCCTTTAGCCCACCAAGTTTGGGCTGATTCTACTTTTTCATGAGATTCATACTTGGTCACATTATTTGTGGTAGGAAATGCAACTCTCTCCCCAGCCCACATCATAATGTATAATCTGGATCGTTTGACCAATCACCATCTGTTAGACAGAACCTATGCCTCTATTGGATGAAGTCATAACCTATGCCTCATGGCTCCTACTAGTATACTACTATGGAGAGACTATAATTCAATTTTAGAGACTGGACTCCTTTACTATGATTGGCCTATTAAATGGAAGAAATCACAAACATTAAGAATGCTGAGCATACCTCAAACATTATCACACATCTTTGTTCCTGAGTAGAACTCTTACTTTCTTTTGGTTGTGTCCTCTTTAGACATATTTGTTTACTTTGAACACTTTCTCTTTGGTTTGTTAACTCTAGTAACTTTTAGAACTAGCATAAACAAATAACCACTGCATACTTTTAGAGCCAGCAAAAACAGATAACCAGTGCATACTTGATTATTCTGGTGGGGAGTCCCTTTGGACATGGTACTTCCCAATTAGTTTACTGTTGAAAAAGTAAGTTTGACATAACAAAATTACTAGCCAAAGTTGTTGCAGTATAAAAATGATATTTCCTAGTGAAAAACGTTACTTGGGTAACTTTCGGGATAATTTGATTTACAGTGGAGTAGTTTACCTAGAAACCTTACAATGAAGATTAGTACAGATTTATTTTTTACTACGTTTCTATGGTTTAGAGTATCTACTCGCCTTGGTCAATTTGGCATGTTAACTGATGTCTTCGTAACAGGGTCTGGTGATAGAGCATATTGAAGCTTGGAGAGCACATTGTGATTCCAAGAAAGGATTTTCTTTTCATGTAAACGGATTTCTGACAACAACAATAAGAGAACCCATTGAGTCCCCAATCATTGGGGTATGAGCGGGGATAATTGGAGACAGACCTAACCTTTGGCAATATGCACAAAGTGGCTACTCTCATAACACCACTGAAACGTTGACCCCTCAACCTCCAAGAACCGCGCAAGGAGCTACATGGACGTTTTTGTACAAAATCAGGCTCCCAAATCACAGTCAAAAGGCATCAGGGAGGGCAAGCATAGAGATCCAAATCAATTTCTGTCCTCATTACCCTGCTTCCTTCAATCATAGTCCAGAGCATCTCACTAATGAGCACAATGAGTGGAGCAATGGAGAGGAGATTAAGATGATCCTAATCCAGCTTCCGGACACAGGCTCCACTTAAGACAACTCTGAAACTTCATTATACTTTGTCACTGCTATTATCACTTTGTTCATTTGGAGTATATCATGTGAAATCTATAATGTAAAATGACCTTTTTTTGGGTAAATATAAGATGACTTTGGTGGTAATTTTCCACCATTTTGCATCTAACCTTGCAAAAGGATTTCAGGGTTGGGTTGTAGGCTTGTAGCTCTGGGAAGATTGGGTGTATTCTAGGGGGTGAAAGGAAAAACCGTTTAACCAAACTGGAAACCGAAGCTAAACCAAACCAGTGATTTGGCTTTGTTTCTAGAGTAACAGGTTGAAGTTTGAGTTTTAGCCAAACCAAAATAAATTAGTTCGGTCTGGTTCGCCACCCTCCAATCTAGATTAAGCCTACCGAACCGGACCAGATCTATATGTACATATAATAGTTAGCTATACCTGCTAGTCGAGTTTGACTTGTTTCTACTTATTCTCTAATGTTTAACCCGAAAATTTATCCTATGACTCCCACTAGATCCCGAAGGCGCCGATCTTGACTGCTTCGCCTCCTAGCGGAAAAAAGCTGTCTTTGAACTTTGATTTTTTTTCATTGTAACACTCTCCTTATTGTTCTTAGACCATGGTCAACTTCAACGCTAACTTGAGTAGTTTTAAATGGAAATTACAATGGTGAAAGCCTATGGTCAAACCGTTGAAGTCTATGGTAGTTCTTATTCTTGCTATAAAATGTCTTATGAGTAACAAGTAGGAAAAACGGAGTAAACCGATCAAATTGAACCATTAATTATTGTTTGGTTTGTAAAACGTCCAAACTGAAATGTCCGGTTTGGTTTGAAAAACTATTTAAAGTGGACCAAACTGAATCGTTTACACGCCAAGTTTATTCCATTAGGACTTGAGGTCTTTATATGATTAAGTGAAGTTTGGGTTTTCCTTTATGATCTTTTTTTCAGAGAAAGCAAAGAACCTAGGGTTTCCTCTAATTCTTTATAGAATCCTCCCTAATAGACTAGAGAATCCAAGAAAAGTCTGGAAGGTCTAAAAGTGTTCTAGATTAAAATGTTCTAGAAGTGGAGGAACATAGAGAGTTCTGAAAGTTTCAGAGGATTTCAGAATATGCTAGAAGATTTTAGAAGAATCAACTATATGATAGACTTTCTGTGTTTTTTTTTTTTTTTTTAATCGGACAACCTATTTGATAGGCGGTGTGTGGAAAGTTCTGAAATACTGTGATGATATGAAGAACGAAAGATATTTCCTATGAGGATTCTAGAAGGGCAATGTGGGCCGTTGGAGGAATATGCTTGAGAAGGTTGATGGGTATAAGAACAAAGGGAGACTCAAAGACTAGAAGTGATGTGTCAAAAGTTAGAGGTGTCTTCCAACAATTTGTTGTAGTAAGTCTTTTGTGTGTGAGAGTTATTCTTCGAGACCATAGGTTTAACGTAGAAGTGTTTGTAATCAATAAAGTTCCATTTACATTTAGCTCGATCACCTAGGAGCATCACAAGAGGAGGACTTGATCATTTCTAACGATATGCCCATCTCAAAAAGAGAGTTTATAATTAGGAATTGCCTGAACCGTTGGCAATTCTTAGACTAATTTGCACCCGCTGATCCAAATGGAGAAAAGAATCCCCAAACTGTGATAGCATTGCAAAATGAGAACATTGGGCTTTCGGAAGATAGGACTGGGGATCCTAAAGAGCTGGGTCTATTAACTGGACTACGTTAGCTGCAATGGATAGATTTCTTCCAGTCGAAAACTTCGATGGATCTAGTAACTTGACAATGCCTACTACTAATGCGAGACGTTGGATCATTATCGGGACAAATGACAAACAACAAGGATTGGGTGGGAGCGGGAATCAGCATATGCAAAAGAATGAGCTTCAACAATATTTTGGCCTTAGGCGTGCCAAGGCTGCCAAGAGGCTTAACGATAATTATATCATGTCACCTGTCATATTATTCCTATTAGAGAGAATGGAAGGAAAGAACAAGAAACGTTGAATCTTTATGATTCCATCCTGTAAATGTAATTTGGACCATTGTGCCCCTATTACAATAATTATATTTCCTTAATTATATTCTATTCTAGTAACATATTGGACGCGGGGGGACGCGGTGAAATTGTTATTACTCCTAACATACTTGCAAAAACACTACTTGTATAATCCTAGTAATCATACTATTATGTTGATTTTGCTTGTGCAGTTAGCTCAACCTCTCAACAAAAATGCATGAGGCTCGATGAATCTACGTCGCAAGACATTGAAGGAGACCAAGTGATGGACCTCAAGATTTATGGGGCAGGACGTGTCATAAAACTTCAATTCCCTCTCTCTAATGGTTTACAGGAATTGAAAGAAGCCGTTGGAGTGAGGCTGGATTTACAGCCAGAAGCTTTAATTTGACCTGACTTACAAAGATGATGAAGAGGAACATATATCGATGCCGTTAGACATAGATTTAAAGAAATATCTTGCCTCCGCCTCCTCGGTCAATCCGGTGATCAAGCTATGGGCAATGGAACGGTAAACAAAGAAGAGGATAACACCCGAAGAAAAAAAGAAATACGTGGTTCGGCTAGCAAATGAAATAGCTTATTTACCTTTTTAGTCCCCAAAGTATTCGCGAAATGTCAATTTGGTCCCCAATATTCAAATTGTGTCTATCGAGTCCCCAATGTTCACAATGTGTGTTTAAATGGTCCATGTGTCTAACTCCGTCCGTCTTCTCCGTCAAATGCAGGGGTAATTTCGTGGGAGTCGTGGGACTGAGATGTTTTTGGGGATCGGCTCTGATGAGGGTAAGGTTTTTTTTTTTTTTATCAACAGGGTGAGGGTTGAAGCTACGGGGCGGAGGCAAGATATTTCTTTAAATCTATGTCTAAGGGCATCGATATATGTTCCTCTTCATGATCTTTGTAAGTCAGGTCAAATTAAAGCTTCTGGCTGTAAATCCAGCCTCACTCCAACGGCTTCTTTCAATTCCTGTAAACCATTAGAGAGAGGGAATTGAAGTTTTATGACACATCCTGCCCCATAAATCTTGAGGTCCATCACTTGGTCTCCTTCAATGTCTTGCGACGTAGATTCATCGAGCCTCATGCATTTTTGTTGAGAGGTTGAGCTAACTGCACAAGCAAAATCAACATAATAGTATGATTACTAGGATTATACAAGTAGTGTTTTTTGCAAGTATGTTAGGAGTAATAACAATTTCACCGCGTCCCCCCGCGTCCAATATGTTACTAGAATAGAATATAATTAAGGAAATATAATTATTGTAATGGGGGCACAATGGTCCAAATTACATTTACAGGATGGAATCATAAAGATTCAACGTTTCTTGTTCTTTCCTTCCATTCTCTCTAATAGGAATAATATGACAGGTGACATGATATAATTATCGTTAAGCCTATTGGCAGCCTTGGCACGCCTAAGGCCAAAATATTGTTGAAGCTCATTCTTTTGCATATGCTGATCCCCAAAAACATCTCAGTCCCACGACTCCCACGAAATTACCCCTGCATTTGACGGAGAAGACGGACAAAGTTAGACACAGGGACCATTTAAACACACATTGTGAACATTGGGGACTCGATAGACACGATTTGAATATTGGGGACCAAATTGACATTTCGCGAATACTTTGGGGACTAAAAAGGTAAATAAGCCCAAATGAAATTCAATTAGAAGAGGAAATGTCGAGTGAACTCAATTTGAGGCTTGAGCATCTTATTCTCTTTTAGCTTCCTATTCTATTCTGTTTCAATACTAATTTTTTTGCGACATTTATGTTCGGCGCTTGTCTGCTGTTTGCAAGCACTGGCTGAGCACGTACCATAATTTCATACATCAAGCTTATGTGTATTTTCTGGCTGGACACATAAAATCTTGGAGGTGACACAATGGATGAAACTTGGTCATCTATTCCCAGTCTTCTTTTGTGCATGATTATGAAATGTATGTGCTATGTTGATAATCCTGCGTTGTTTTCAATTTCGAGCTCTGGTTGAATGCATTCCATAGTTTCACAAAAGTAGAACGAATCCCAAAAATGTCTCCTTGTAATTTTCCATGGCTGACTAAGGATCACCGTGTAAGCGAGAGGGAGTTTTTCAGTCCACGGACTAAAATCAAAGTCACCATTGATCTTCCAGAATTCACTAAGACTTTTGTCATACATTTGAAAAATCGTTGGCTGCTCCTATTGACATATTCTAGTCACTATTGTGAGCAAGGCTCTGGTGTGTTCTTGCTAAACCCCTTTACATGAGTGAAACTTGAGATGCCAAGATTACAGCCTCGATTTTTTCCTGGCAAAGTAGTATAGCCTCCTTCTCTACTCTCTGTCAATCTTATTCCTGCCCCTGCCCTCATCCAAGGAGTACTGCTTTATCAAAACTAAGGCTAGGTCAGACAGGTATGTGACCATCCTTCCTTTCTTAGGTTGGAGCAAACCTTGCCTTTAAATCTTTAGTAGGCAATTGAAGCTTGTGCAACGCATATTTTCCGTTCTGCTTATCAAGTTGGCTGATATATTTTCATATTCAAAGTTGTAATATTGCTTTTTCTTCTTTCTTGCTTTCTCTGTATACAGAAATTCTATTTTACCTCTTCTTACTTTAATTGGATCATGGTTGGCATGGTTCCAAAATCCAAACCCAAGCTGTGACTATGCATGTAACTTTTTGTTCCTTGCCCCTCCCTCTGGACTGTCCTACCAAGTATCTGATCAGCCTAAGAATGGCTACCAAATCAAAAAAAAAAAAAGGAAAAGCTAGTGCATGTAACTTCTGGTTCCTTCTGTTGCATTAGCACTTGTTGCATTGATGAAGTTATGGGAAGGCAGCTTAGAGAGAAATGTCTACTTTTCGGTGGTGCTAAAATAGAATTTTTTGTTTCTGGGAAACCGGAAATCCGTAATGCAATTTGTACCATGATCCCTTCAGCCAGCTTGTAACCCAAACTTTTTCTTGAAATAATGGAGCAACTGTGCATGATGTACTGAATTACGATGAAGAACTCGTTCCACAAACACTACAATCAGATATGAAGGTTGAGTTCTACGTACGAGGCAAGTAGTTATAATCATGCACCCATGCACAGAAGCCTTAGCATGCATAGAGAAATCACAGTGTGTTGAATGAGAACAAAGTGAAGAGTATATAGGATACAACCATAACAAGACAAATGAACTTAAGAAGGATATCGCATCATATCTAGTCTCTGATCCTGACAAACTTTTTTATGATGATGCCTAACTTTTATTAACATTTCTCTACTTAGACTTACTCTTAAGTGCCAAACCTATTCTTCTATGCAGCCTAATTAGCCAATGAAGATCAAGAAATTCAAAACCCGAAAGGGAAAGCTCGCCCATCTATAAACAACTGAGTAGCATGTCGCAAATATATCTATAAACAATCCAAGCCCTTGTTGAGTAGACTATTTAAGCTCACTAGTTGATTTTTCGATCTCTAAATGAGCGCCTTCACAGCCATAACACTGTAGTCTCATCCTAATATTTTCAGCCTGTCCAAGGTAAACCAGAAATATAGAATCTGGGTCAAGCTTGCTAGTTTCACGGCTTGAACTGAAGCATGGTACAGCTATGCCAAGACAGCCCTGAACATGAAGAACAATTTGGGAGGTTGTGATACCTGTATCTCTATGTTCCTTCCTTCCCCAGGGATTGGTCTTCCCAATCAGAGGCGCCAATGAGAATCTGCATGAATCTGATAGAAAAACTTACATATGTACTGTTGGATTTGTGAAGCCTGTTTGGGCTTTAGATTGTCACTTCACTGACAATCTCGGGGTTCGATACCACGCCATACGTTACCGATGCAATCCATACTCTCTTTCTTCATTCGATACATAGTAAACTGGTGTAGGTTATGGATATACTTGGTCACACAACTGGAGAATCTACCTTTTCTATTTGCATTATTTTGTTAATTGTTTGTTGCACATCTTGTGTATTGTTGTTTGGCTCATTTCTCAACAATTATCCACAAAACCACCATTCAAAACTTCTCTGTCTTTTTCACACACTTTGTTTGTGAGCATTAATCAAAGATCCCTGCAGGATTGTGGGTGCACAAACTTCTGATGAAAAACAGATCAATTTTCGCAAATGCTAAAACGTAACGTAAAGCAGGAAGAATGACACATCTCTCTTGAACCACTATAGTAGCATAAATGAGATGCTTACTTGAATTCTTTAGTTAAACAAGGGGAAAAAAATGAAGAAATTTTTATTTTTTTTATGAAACACTTTTTTATGCACTCGTATGCAAACTAATAAGAAAAGTTGCAGCAAATTTACGCCTTCCAAAAAAACCCAGATCCATAGGCTCACATCCTCGCGTGTGTTTACTTTCCAATATAATAGGAAGGCATAGTGATTTTCACAGCACAAACACGTACCCGTCGCAGCTGTTTGAAGTCGATTTTGTTTTTGAAGCTTATTGATAGGTGCTTAATTGTACCCAATTAAGCCCTCTAACTTATACTTGCGGGTCCATTTATGTTGTTACTTGGTGCAGATTAATTAGTATAATGTGTTTGTAGGATTTGGAGATCAATTAGCCAAATAAAGTGCAATTTGGAAAGGAAATCATTCAATCCCGAACTGAATAGGAATCTGGACAGCATTCAGTGTTTTGGCTATATCTTTTAGCTCGAGTGTCCAATTGATGCAAGGTTTGCGGCACTGAAAAGGAAATTCAATTTGCTACAACTTTCCTGTTTATGAGTTTTCCAAATTCCAACATACTGAAGGTCGAAATTGGACTGGAAGCGGGCTGCAGAAGACAAAAACGGGAAGTTTGGGAAGTTTGGTTGAGATTGGACTTTCTAAACTTCTTCTTCTGAGTGGAAGAGATATTCCATGTCCGGCTAAACTCCTCTTCTAGGGGGTTTAGAAGTTGAAGAGAGGCTCCATGTCCAGCTAAACCACCCATCTAGGGGGAAGATGAAGCCCCGCTCCAAGTAACTTATTTATACGTAGGGTTTGGTTTTATTTATTCGGATCGATTGCATAACTAGAACTCTTTTGATTTCAATTGTATAGAAGGAATTTTAATGCTTTCAATATGTTTCGTATTCATACCCGCGGTTTTCGAATACAAGTTATGCAATTGTTTTCAATGTTGTGCTTGGAGTTCTGAGATAGGCTATGCTCGTGAGACGGATCGTGCCGTTGGGCGGAGTAACACCGTGCCAGTGAGACGGTCCGTGCCGTGGGATAGTTTATGCCTTTTAACAATCACAAATATTTTCTTGACTATTGTGATTCGAATAGTGGCCCTTACCTATGCATAGTTTTGTTACGTGGTCGGGGTGGATTTGAAACCCTAGATCTCCTCTCCATCAATTTCATCATTGCTTGTTTTAATTTAGTAATTCACAACACCAATCGATCAATTTCTTTCCCGAATTAAACTAGAAATTAATCGAAGCTATTGTAACTTAGCCAATCTGTCTTCGTGGATCGATACTCGGACTTAACCACTATTCTCTGGAGTAGTAGTTAATTCTTAATTATTACAAATATATTTTTGACTCGGCACGACACGATCACTTATGTCAAACGCTCACGAGCATTCTCATACTCCTGCATTTTGTTTTTGAATTTGCTTTTGAAGTTGATAGGTTGATGGTTCATTGTTTCCAACATCAGAGTATCAAATCAAGAGGAGCTGGTAAACCAGTGCTTCCAAAGTAGTTCTGCGGTGACAAATTTGCCGTAAAGAAATGCAACCTGTTAACGTCTAGGGTAATTATTAAAGACAATCTCAACAAATTACCCTTATTTACGTCCAGTGTAATTATTAAAGACAATCTCAATAATTTGAATGATGCGAATGAAACGGACCACGCCAGGGTAATATCTGATACAAAATATGTTTTCCTTGGAATTGAATTTTTTTCTCGAAAAACGGACCACGCCAGGGTGATTGCAGTATTTAAATTAGGGAGCTGATTTTGGGGCTCCCTTTTTTTATGCAGGCACTCCAAAATTTAATGAAGTTACAACAAAATTATCCTTTTCAAAATATAAAAACTACTAGAGGCATTCCGCCCCAAAATTATCTTCTCATTTGCTTGAGGCACTCCTAACGGAAAAATGAACCGCCGTTAACTACATTTCACATTCAATAAAAAAAGAGATGCTTCTTTCGTAAAAATTGTCACGAAGTATTTCTGCTTCTTGAATTTTGAAGTACAAACCCATAAAGAAATACTTTGCTCTGATAACTGCTCTAATTAAATTGAGGTAAGCTATATACAAACCCAGAACCTAGCTTTGCAGACTCAAATAGTTTATACAGACCCAAAACCACCATCATCACTCAAAGTATTTGTTTAACGGCACCAAACAGTGGAAGTATTTGTTTAATGACAAAACCATTAACATCACTCGAAATATTTGTTTAATGACCCAATCATACAAATCAAGTAAGACAAAGAACACCACCTCGTGAATTAAAAATATATATACATTTACATTCGAATGCAACGCTTCAATCCGGACAAACAAACGGGACTGAAACTTCTAGTAATATTTTTTCCCATCTTTAACAAAGTAAGAATTCGAGTAGTTTGGCCTAAAATACAACCAAACAGATTCAGTCTCTCTCACCAATAATCCAAATCTCCCTTCAACACGACCAATTTTAAAACAAGAAATCACTATCATGTCTTGGAAATAAAGAATAGAAAGAATAACAATGCTGATAGGTAGAATGAATAACCTCAGAGGTTGGATGAATAACCTGATAGGTAGTGTCGACTTGTCCTACTTGAATCGAGTGTGATGATGCTTTGTTGCCGTCTTCTCTTCTTTTCATCGTTCTCCTTCTTCTTTTTTTCTGTTAATCTAATCATTTTCCATCCTTTTTTTGGAGTGCCTAAAGTAAATCTGGAATTTGCAAAAGGGTAGTTTCGGGAAAACACTATAGCTTGGAGTGCCTGCATCAAAAAAGGAGTGCGAATAACAATTTCCTTAAATTAGTCTATTTTGTATTTTTTAGATTTTACGGGGACCAAAATCTGGAATCTGGATGCATACTTGTGTTCGCGTGTCGCGACGAGGCAAAAAAGAGCCGGGGGGGGCGCTAAGGGGTCATTCACCCGTTTGACCCAATTCCACCGTCATATACAAGAGTAATATATAAGGTTAACTGACCTTCGTAAAAACCAAACAAAAATTTAGTAAAGGAATTAGAAGCCAAACCATTGCACTCCTGCTTGATTCTGTTCCATTCCACCTTAAAATTGTCTTATCCTCTCACGGTAAAACCTCTTCCTTGCTTGATTTTTTTAAGTACAGCAGAATTTATATACCTTTCTATATTTATATCGTGTATTAGCCCAAGCAAACACACACAACACGCACGCATACCCTCTGAACTACTGGTCGGCCACTTCATGGCTGCTCCAGCCACGGGCGGAGCCATGATTTTAGGTTAACGGGTTAAAAGTTAGATCTATATGCAAGTTTTTTTTTTTTGGATGCAACGAAGTAACTAATTTGAAAAGTTAAATATAACGTAAATATACAGTGATAGATGTATTTTTGCTTCATAATTGGTCCCGATGACTTTTATAATTTAATTGCACTTGGGCCTTAATCTATTGAAGAAGATGCAGTTTGTCTCCCTTAACAGAAATTCTGAAACTACCCCAACTCTTCAATCATGGCTGTCGAGTCCCTCACGTTCGTAAATACCCATAGGAAGAAGTTAAGGATGCATTTTGGACCTCACAATCTAACTAGTTATTTAATCCCAACTAGTTACTAATTAACTTAGGCCGAAGAGTTAGGGATAAGGAGTTGTACAAGAGGACAGGCAAGACTTGGAATCAGTGGCGACTCCCGAGATTTCTTGGATGCGGGGTTAATATTATAGAAAAATCAAGTTTCAAACATCGTGTGTACTTGTATTGCTATTATACTCTCCCTATGCTAGCGTCGCCGTTGCTTGGAATAGGGGTTACTTTGTTGTACAACTCTCCTAGTACTGACAAATCGAGCTTAATTGCTGTTATTGCGAACTGTGTTGAATTTGATGTCTATAATTTGGATCATATATGGGGTTTGTGCAGTGTGCTGGTTT